>CM046848.1:25491615-25746615 GCA_025618425.1 Heliocidaris tuberculata
TATATATATATATAGTGTATTCAATGTATGCATTTCAACACATTTCAAATACATGTATTTGTACGTATAAATGTGCATTATCTCTAATTACGGTACTTTCAATTATGATGGCTAGATAGAGGGTGCTTGATATATCGTGTTTACATTTTGTCACCGGGTCATTGGAAAAGGGGGTTGACGGGGGGGGGGGGCATGGTGATAGAACCAAACGAAACAATCATAGGCCCAGTAATTCAAGTTATATTACTTCCAAGATTTTGTGATTTATTTCAGTGATTTATGCCTACAAGCACCGCTCCCTTCATATTCATCGTTAATATTGTACCGGTACATCTTCTTTGTACAAACAAACAAAAAACACAACAAAACGCCGTTGCAAGAAACAAACATGTTTTTTCGTAGCTAATAAAATGTTAGGGGATTCTTAAGAACAGTTGCATAGCTACAGGGGGCCAAGGGGGTATATGTGTCCCTTCCCCATCGCATAGAGCAAAAAAAAAAAAAAAAAAAAGGAGAAGAAAAGAGGCGAGAGAAACATAGGGAGGGAGGGAGAGCTAGATGCGTAAAAGTAAGAAGAAAGCACCCATTCCCGCACCCCCATTATTTTGATGACCTTATCAATCAGCATTTCAACTACCTCGTAAGATCGCTGCCACCCCCGCCCTCCCATGGTTGAGGGGATCAGTAAAAGGACATCATTAATTACTGCATTACTTGCGTTGTCTCCTGTAGGTGGGACAAATTGTTCTTCTAACACAGCGTCCCTGATTTTCAATGCAAGAAAATGATAATTATGTGTAACGAAGACATACCAGGGGGGTGTTTCATAAGGCTTATACTAAACAGTCGGGTCGCGGCTTGGCGCGGCGCGGCTCGCTGGGTAGAATTTTTCCAACATTTTTAAGGAATTTTTTGTATGGTATCTTTTTTTTTTGAGCAGCGAAAAACAAAAAAGGATTTTTTTTTTTTTCTTTCTTTCTTTTTTTCCCCAAACATTTTTTCAGGAATTTTATGTATGATTTTTTTTTTTTTTTTTTTTTTTTTTTTTTTGGGGGGGGGGGGGTGTTATTTTTGTATATTATGCTGTGTTTATGTATTTTACCCTTAGAAAAAAAATCTAAGGGAATACAGCGTCTCTGTCACCGACCTAGCAATAGATTTCTTTTTAAATTTTGGGGGCGCGAAATGAATGAAACCCTGAAGAAATACAGGCCCTATTTGTGGAATTTAGGCAATTGCTAGGCAAATTTATGATTTCTTTCTTTCTTTTATGGTGGGGGGGGGGGGGCAAAACAACTAGAGTCAATTTTGGTCTAACTTTAAAACGCCATTGGGAATTGGGGGCACGAAATAGCTAGATCCAGAACATAATTATGCGAGGGAGCAAAACGACCGAGCTTTAAAATTTGTTTCGCATTTCAAACCTTATAAAACACCATTTCTTACACATTTTGTCCTTGATTGGGGCGCAAATAACCTTCAAACTCAAAGACCATAAATTTTCTTATATTTCTCCCCCTTTTCTTTCTATTGCGTTTTTTGCGCCCCCTTCAAGTGCCGCCAGGGCCACGTGCCCCCTCTGCCCCCGTAGATAGGCCACTTTATGTATGAAATGTGATACTTTACTTGTAATTTTGTTACGTCAAAAATTTATTTTAGTAATTTTATATGAAATGTTTAACTTAAAAAAAAAAAGGTGACCTGATCGCAGCATGAATTAATTTTTTGATTAATTATCCAATGAATGAATCGATTGATGGATTAATTAACTAATTGATCAATTAATCACTTACGTCAGTGGTGGATTTAGGGGGGCACATCCGGCCTGTGCCACCCCCTTTTGAAAGAAAAGTATGCATTGTCGCCCCCCTTTTAGAACGGAAACTTTTTTTTTTTTGCTTTTTTTTTTTTGCTTGTCAGAGAATTATGGAGGGGAACTGGACCCCCATACCCCCCCTGAGCGAATTTTGGAGGTCCTGTGAATATTTTTTTCGACCCCCCCCCCCCCCCACTGAGCGACTTTTCGAGAGCTGACGAGACCAAAAAAATATGGGTCTCCCTTTTCCGAAAGTTGACAAACCTGCATTTGTGTGCCCCCTCTTATACAAAATCCTGGATCCGCCCCTGACTTACGTAATTGATTAATTGTTGTTTTTGTTGATCTTTGGAAAAAATGCCGGATTTAAAACGCAGAGAGGTCACTTTCCCGCGCTACGCCTACTTGTCTGTGCACTTATTTAGCTGTGTTTACGTTTTTCGTGAAGCTCGTGTGCTACGCTGCTCCTCTGAATGATGTGTGTAGTATGATGTACAAATACCAGTGGCGGATCCAGGGGGGCCCAGGGGGCCCGGCCCCCCTCCACTGGGACCAAAATGGGCCCAAAATGCTGAGGACCTTTTTTTTTTCTTTTTCTTTTTGCTTGTCAGAGATTTTTTGAGTTAAAAAGGGGCCCAAAAAATGCTGAGGACCTTTTTTTTTTTTTTGCTTGGCAGAAAATTTTGTGAATATTGAGCCCCCTCCCTCAAGAAATCCTGGATCCGCCACTGACAAATACGCTTAGCTTTTCATGCAAAAGTACATGTGTCACATTCACAATGACTTCTTCAGGGGAAGATGGTGACAGGTAAGCATCAATTTGATTTAGTTTTGTTACGTTTACTGACATCTACTGACTTGAGAACCTAGATCTATTGACGTCGGAGGCATCCCATTCTTTTTACTGCAAGTAAAAAAATTCAAATTTCAAATTCGAATTCAAATTCACATTCATTTATTGATTCAAAATCCAAACATATAGGATCATTTGAAATTTTCAGTTTACACACGTTAACATACAAAGATAACACAATAATAAAAAAAAAATAAATAAATAAATCGTACATAAAATTCCTGAAAAATGTTCGGGGGAAAAAAATTCCTTTTGCTTTTTTCGCTGCTCATAAAAAAAGATACCATACAAAAAATTCCTTAAAAATGTTGGAAAATTTCTACCCAGCGAGCCGCGCCGCGCCGCGCCACGCCGCGACCCGACTGTTTAGTACAAGCCGTTTCATAAAGCTGTTCGGAAAGTTACGCATGACTTTACGAATGACTTAAATATGACAAGCCAAATGGGATGCTCTATCATTTTTAACTACATCAACTTAAGTTGAACTGTGCAGATGTAAATTAACATTCTTATTATAACAAACATTGTTAATACAAAGTATATTTTTTGCCATAATTTAATTGAGGTTATTGAAAATACAGTCACACTTTGTTAAAAACATCAGGAAAAACTTTGGGGATCCTATCTGGTACTTCATATTCAAGTCGTTCGTAAAGTCATGTGTAACTTTTATACGAACAGCTTTATGAAACACCCCCCCCCCCCCTGTTTACTGATGAATCAAAACGTATGGATATTAATTTTAGTTCATAGCATTTTATGGACAAAATTTAGCTTGCATGCATTCGTTGTTTCTCTGTCTTGCACCATCCGGCCAGCTCCAGAGTCGTCAAGAACAACATTTCGTCTGTTTGTAGCCAGAAGGGCGTTAATTCTGTGTTAAAGTCTATGAGTCTATAAACAGAAGATTTGTTAAACATGTCCAAAAAGTATTAGTCTGGGAGCCTGTCCCGAAATAGTCAACCCATTTTACATATGAGATTTGACCCCTTAAAATTCCTTAGACTATCCATGTCATTCACAAAAAGCTTGTCAGCTCGAAAGTCGGGTCGATTTCAACCCATCTAACATATGCGCCAAAGTTTGTCAGAATTAAGGTGTATGACTATACATTACCAAAACACCAAAACTGACAAAATTTTCCGTCGGGATGGCTTGTCAGACCGCCCCTAAAAATTGGGGCAAATTTTTCCCCTTAAGGCCCATGGACCAAATTTTGTCAGAAGGAAGAGTTATGGGTGTACATTACAAAAATATAAAAACTTACAAAAATTTCCATCGGGAAGGGGGTGTAACACGCCCCTGAAAAAAAAACACAAAAGTGCCCCTAAACCCAGCTTTGCTGCCCAAAATGCTCTGGATGTAGAGAAAAACCATTTTTAGGCTTTACAACCGTAATAACTCCAAAGTGTCTCATTCAATTCATGTCAAATTTACTTAGTGCAATCTTGAGTACTGTGTCTTTCTTGGAGTGAAATTCGGCGTCAAATGATCCTTTCAATAATAATTTATTAAATTGTAAACATTGTATTGCTTTTTCAAAAGTAGTCAAATGATATTGTCAGGATTATGTAAACACACCATTGTCCATTTGCACCTGTTTGCCAAGAGATAATACAAGAACTTGTTAAGTATCTGGGCTATGTGGCTGCCATGCTGAAATCTACCATTCATGTGTTAATTACACAAATGCTTTGCAAGCTCTCTATTATGCCTTGCCAAACAGGCGCAGATGGACAATGGGTGTGTTTACATAATCCTGACAATATCATTTGACTACTTTTGAGAAAGCAGTACAATTTTCACATTTCATAAATTATTATTGAAACCGTCATTTGACACCAAATTGGACCCCAAGAAAGTTATAATACTCAAGATTGTACTACGTAAATTTTAGCTGAATTGAAAGAGAGAGTTTGGAGTTATTAAAGGTTGTAATGCCAAAAAATGTTTTTTCTCTATATCCAGAGCATTTTGGGAAGCAAAGCTGGGTTTAGGGGCACTTTGGTGTTTTTTTCAGGGGCATGTTACACCCCCTTCCCGCTGGAAATTTTTGTAAGATTTTATATTTTTGTAATGTACACCCATAACTCTTCTTTCTGACAAAATTTGGTCCATGGGCCTTAAGGGGAAAAATTTGCCCCAATTAACCCATCCCGACGGAAAATTTTGTCAGTTTGAGTGTTTTGGTAATATATAGTCATACACCTTCCTTCTGACAAAGTTTGGCGCATATGTTAGATGGGTTGAAATCGACCCGACTTTGGGGCCCCTTTCGGGGGCTCTGGGGGCCAAACCCGGCGGCTTTGTTTGAGCTGACAAGCTTTTTGTGAATGACATGGATGGTCTTAGCAACTTTAAGGGGTCAAATCTCATATTTAAAATGGGTTGACTATTTCGGGACAGGCTCCTGGCCTATATGTGTATTATGTGAATAGAAACCGGTCTTTATTATTGAACTGCGTGCTTTGTGGAACCTTCTGCATGTTCTGTTGACCCACTTTGATGTCTGCAACTTTGTAAAGGGCTGGTCACATTTGTCCGAAAACGATGACGGTAACGAGATTTTTCATTAAAGGGCTGCTCAGTGGTCACATTTGTCCGATAATGATAACGATAGTGAGATTTTCAATTAAAGGTACACCGTACTATATGGCGAGTACCTGTGAGTTTGCTCGTGGCTGTTAATAGTAGGGCAGCTCTAGGGTGTACCTTGAATGAAAAATCTCGTTAATGTTTACGTTATTGGACAAATGTGACCAGCCCTTAAAGGTTCACCCGAGAGCCGCCCTACTACTAACAGCCACAAGCATACTCACACGTATACGCCATATACGGTGTACTTTTAATTGAAAATCACGAGCATTCTCACACGTAATACAATACAATACAAACCATATAGTGGGGTGTTCCTTTAATTGAAAATCTCGTTATCATTATCGTTATGGGACAAGTGTGACAGCCCTTTAATTCTGTTCAGTATAGGTCTAGCATTTATGTGTATAGCAATAGTCCTCTCTCCCTTGACTTGACTCTTCCCATGACTATTTCTCTTCCTTGAAGTAATTCAAGTTATGAGGTATGCCCAGAATTCTATTTAAACTACAGATTAAGACGTTTCGGTGTTTAATAATAAAGACCTCATGCAAGGCGACCTCTTTCGGACCTTTTGTTCCTATTACACCCATTCAACGGTCTCTAAAGATAGAGATTCTTGATCTCTAATAGCTTTATTCTCTTAAAACAAAGTAGATTACGTTCACCGAAAGACAAAACATCATAGGTATTTGATCTAAATAAAGTGATGCAGTTCGCGTTATCTTAAAAGTGCGTTAGGGTAATTCGCTCATACGACTGTCTTCGCGTGCATTGATCAGAGCAGGATCGGATCTTCCATCGGCCGCTTGGTATCTTGAAGGTTCGCAAATGCTCAAGTGCCGGAGACTATCTATGGTTTCGTTAATATCTATTCTTCGGAACGCACTAGTGTAATAACTTCAGAAATGGTTGAGCAAGAAGGAAGGCACAGGAATGGCGGGTTATCGCAGAGTTATGGCACTATTAACGCGGACTCGAAGAGTATCGATTGCGTGAATGCGGCGTATGAAGGCCCAGACCCGGTAGTCAAGAAACGGGAGGGCATAAAGTGGCCGGATGGCCGAGGCAAAGCTGTGTATGTCATTATCTTGCTGACACTACTGAATGCTGCAAACAAGATGGACAGGTCAGTCAAATTAAATTTTAGCAGCTTCATGACAAAATATTGGTCTTAAATGCTGTATCAATCATGTTTCCGCTAATTTGGTAACCAACAATTGACTATTATAATCCAACAAACGTGATGATAAAATTCAATTTGAAACCCCATGAACAATCTCCGATTAGGTCATTTTAAACATCATATAGTTGTACTGAATTTCAGGCAATATCCAGGAAACATTCACAGAATTATTTGAAATTCAGATTACAGATTGAGTTCGTCATTTGTACATTATACAAACATTTCTTAATGGTTTTGGATGTTATCTTTGAGAGGGGTGCTCTATTTTGACGGGATTCTAAAGGTAAAAATTAATCATTATTTTCACAAAAAGATCCCCAAAATAATGGGTGTGCTATTTAAAAACAATATCATGAAGCAAATAGAAGTTTAGTCATCGAGGATCAGATTTAACCCATTGAACCTCGGAAACAGACCTGTTCACAAAGTTATTCAAATTTATGGATGTTTCTTTCCTGGGGACGTAGTAACGAGGTACATTGTATTCCATTAACCTGTTATTAATGAATGAACTACAATACTTGGAATCCAGTTTGCATACATTACTTGTTGCTATGTCTGACAAGCCTCTGACACGCTTTCAGGTTGTCAAGAACAACCTTTGTTTTAAAAGTATGCATAAAATTTGAATATATTTCTGAACAGGTCTATTGAATGAGGATTGTAAACGTTTCCTAATCTTCTTTCCTTCTGTTTACTGTTTCTTTTCATTTTTTTCACCTCTTTCTACATTTTTCCTCGTCATCTTTTCTTCTTCTTCTTCCTTCTTCTCCTCCTTACTTATTTCATTCTGCTATTTTCTTCTCGTTTTTCTTATTCATATTCCTTTTTTCTTTGTAATGATTTCTTCGTCTCCTCTTCATTTCCTCCTCCCATTCTTCGGCTCTTTATTTTTCTCATCATTCTCTATCTCTGTCTTCTTGTGGACATCAGATACGTTTTAATCGAGGTCATAAAGGAGATGGCAGATGATCTCGAGTTTGGCGACAAGAGTTGTTTGAATGCGACCGTCTACATTGATCCCACTGATAATGTCGAGGAAAGAGAGAAATACAGGTGTGACCCTCAAAGGTTGGTCCATGTTCACCTCTCATACTAATAATGGGTTGCTTTAGTGTATCTTTGACTTTGTTTAAAGCTATTTTGTAAATTTTGTAAATTTTGTAGTAATGTTTTGGCTCATTAACATTTTGTATTTACATTTTAATTGTTTAAATGACAAATCAGCCGACGTGTAATTATCTTACACAATTGATTTGATTTCATTGGGAGCACTTGGGTATCATGGTAAAGGATTTTGGCTTTCATATACGACTGCGATGGCTCGTGTACGATCCTTGTTCTGTGCTTACACCCTTGGCAGTGGCGTAGCCAGGATTTTTCAATTAGGGGGGGGGGCAGACGTGAAGGATCCAACCGCGTAGCCACGATTTCATTTTAGGGGGGATGGTTGTGAGCACGCAAAGCGTGCTCACAACCATCTCTGACGTTTTATAGCAAATTCTGACGTTTTATAGCAAATTTGAGAGAAAGATAACGGCTCGTAGCACCTTTTGAAGGTGGAAAGTTAGTTCGACGCCCGGACTGCTTTTCAATTATTTGGACGCAATACTGCACTGTATGTAACAGGGGTGCGTGCAGGGAGGGAAGCTCTGACGTTTTATAGCAAATGTGAGAGAATAACGGCTCGTAGCACCTTTTTTTTAGGCCTTTTTTCTCACACTTCCCCCGCTTTTTCGCTCTTGCTTTTTTTTTTTTTTAAGGGGTTGAATAGGGGGGCATGGCCTCCTTGTGCCCCCCTGTCTACGCCAGTGACCGTTGGACAAGGTAATCTATCCACTTTTGTTCCTCTCGACCCAGGAGATTTAAATGGGTACCTGGCAATGAAGTGGAAGAACTAGGTTTATATTCTTTCAGAGATGAATTGAGGCCAGTTATCGTCTTCTCAATCAATTTGAAACTTGCTGTAACCTGACACTGTTTTCAACACTTATAGTTCAGTGTGTATATATTATGTTTAAAAGTTGTATCAATAAGCGTCAGAGGTCATTTTTATAAAATTCGTCATTTGAAACCAATCTAGGTGTTCCATTTACGCAATCTGTGATATTGCCCAAATTTCCAAGGTGAATGATTTTTGTTTTATCAATATTTTGAAATAACATATGTTATAACTTCAGATTTGCTGTTTCTTCGCTGAGTAAAGTAGGTTACTCTATCCTCCTCATGGTCACGTGAGATTTGATAATGACAAAACATGCCTGGATAATTCTTTCGAAATCACTAAATGAATCATGCACGCATGTATGTGACCACTCAAAAATGTCTCTGTCAAACAAAACATTATGGTTGGGTAATGACTTTTTCTTGTCAAAGAAAAGGAAATCTTTTCCATGTAAGAAACTGGTAATATAACCCCCCAAAAAAAATTAAAAAAATTAAAAATAGATAAATAAAATGTAGTCTGAATTCGATGGTCACGTGTGTGACCGAAAGTTTCACTTTACAAAGAATGGCCCATTATGTATTTCAGAACTTAAATTGCCATCAAAAGTAGCCTTTTCACCAATTGGTCTGATTCAAGCTCTATAGTAGGGATATCAACTTAAAGTGTATCAATCACCTGAAAAAAAAAAATGATAATAAATGATTAAGTGTACCGCCAGAAAGGATAAAATCAACCTCAAAGAACTTTATCTGGTATCATATAGGTCAACAGTTTAGGAGTATGAAGAAAATAAAGGATAACATGAAGGTGCGCGCGCGGAACCGAACTCACGAGTTGGGTTCCGTGCGAGCCCTGATCTGGCGAGCGCGTACGGGTGCATCAAGTAGTCTACTCACAAGTCGCTTTTACGCTTATAGAGAGTGTAATTAAACTTGCAATATCTTTTCATAAAAAGTAATATTTGAAGCCCATACTTTGAATATAGTATAATGATATGGAACCTCAACATACAGAGTAAAATATTTCTTGGTGATTGGTACCCTTTTTTTATACAGTCATCGGATGTAGGCCTACCAATACCCTAGATGAGATTGGTAAAGTATGAGACAAAATAGCTAAAAAGCAGCTTGGACTTGTCCATACGTTAATACATGTAATAGGACTTATGTCAATTATTTCACAGCCAGGCGGACGTATGGCAGATGACAATTTTCAATATATTCCTAACATATTCCTAATAATCCTTTTGAAATTATAGATGTGAGCTTCCATGTGCAAATTTGTATCGAAATAGTTTTTTTACCCTGTAAACACATTTTCGTTCCTTACTCATGATCAGTGGCCTATTTCCGAGGATTTTTTTTTTTTTTGGGGGGGGGGGGGGGGAGGGGGGTAGTTTCAATCTTAAAAATAATCTAGCTCCTTCAGCATGGCCGTAAAATGTTTTGTGTGGGGATTCCCCGAGCACCTGGGAGCGACCTTTATTTACTAAAAAAAAATTTCTGACAGACAAGCCCCTCCCCCCACCCCTCCCCCCAAAAGGGTGTCACACATATTTTGTGCTTTATCACTAAAAAAAGAATGAAATAACAAAAATGAAATACAGATATTAGGAAGGGGAGGGTCGCTTGAACCCTACAACTTTAATGTCTATGGCCCTGTTTGGGGTTTAAAGTCATTAAGAGTTGACACTCTATATCATGGATTCTTAATCCACTTAGATGTAAGGCGACAGAAATGGTGAGCCTCAACAACACTGCCTCTAACGTGACTGAATGCCACTGGGTCTACTGGGGCACCGGTCTCGAGTACCAACTCCTGGCCGGTCCCGCTTTCATCGTGGTCGTGGGTTTAATGCGAATCCCTCTCACCTTCGCAATGGAGCAGGGCCGCATCAACGGGCGCAACATCGTCGTCGCCTGCGCGATCGCCTGGAGCGTGGCCACGCTGCTCACCGGGTTCGCTACCGAGGTCTGGCATGTCTACATATGCCGTGTTCTCCTTGGCCTCTTGTAAGTATGAACGAACCCCGATGTCCCCGAAGAACAGAAGTTCAAGGTTTTTCTCAGATCCCATCCAAAGATGTAAAATGAATAAATTGCTCTCTCTCTCTCTCTCTCTCTTAAAAGCGTGAATTTTCGCTCTACTTCCACTCTACTTTCACTACCCTGGGGGGTAACATCAGTGATCACTCGATTTTTTACAGAGAATTTGAGACGGATTTTACATAAACTCAAGTTTATTCTAGGTTCCCCATTCAATGATGTGAATTATATAAAATTATAAAGCCCCGCACACTATATGATTGGTCTGCGATCTGATTTCAGAAGAAAAATTAATGTGATAGCATTAATTTTGATATAAGCATTTAGATACAAATTTTTTTTGGTTGAGGTTCTGAATAGTGATAAAGATAATTAAAAAAAAAAAAATACGGCCTATTGCGAGCTTTCTAGCCGGATTGAGTATTGACGTCAGAGCAGCCCTAACCCTATGTTGAGTTATGATATTATTGTTAAGAACCGGAAGCAGGTAGATTTTATTTGTTAAAATGCGCATATTTAATGCCATTGATTTATTCCCAAAATCGGATCGCAGTCGATCGTATAGTGTACGGTGGGCGTAAGATGGATTTTACTTTATGTGCTGCCTAGAAATATAATGAATATACCATTCTTTATTAAATGATTATGACATCGGTCACTTGGCAGAAGCCCATTGTATCATCTTTTTACAATGTTCATACCACATACTTTCCATTTCCCCCCTGAAATTTCAATCTTGAAGTTGACAGTAATACTTGATCATAACTGCGATTTCGTACAGGTGTAGTTATAGAATAATTTATTGAATCGTCATAAACAGGTGTATCTTACTTTTGGAGAGCAAAGAAATGAAATGTGTAACTATGTAATTGTTTATTGGAAGTAGCACTAATTTGCTCATTTTAGTTACTATTTTCAATTTATTTGTCAATTTATTGATTTCATAAAAATCAAATGAGTTAATATACAGGCCTACAACGAAAAGTGTGGTGGATCTAACAGGAATGGTATTTATTGAGTGACTTATGTTCCAAACAAGATTCCGTAGAATTTTGGTCATTTATGGTTATTAACAACGATATCATTTTCTCTCCTATCAGTCAGGCCCCGTTCAGCCCGTTTTCCGTTGCCTTAGTTACAGCATACTCACCACCGGTAAGTGTGCTCGCTTTCTTATTGGTCATGTCCTATGGTCATGTCCATGGGTGTCGATCCCGGGTGGGATGGGGGGGGGGGGGTATATATCCCCTCCAAAATTTGAGGTGGGGGGGGGGGTGGCCTGTATTATCATTCCCCAATATTTTTTGATAAAATAATTAAGAATTGTGATACATTAACTTAAAATTAATTATTATCCAAACTCATTATGTTTGATCTTGAAATACCATATTTTTTAATGATTAGAAGTAAGGAAATAAGAAATGCCATAATTTCAATGGAAAAATATCGAAGAAAATTTGTTCGCTTGCATTGTTATTCTAAATTACGGGGTTCCGTCCATTGGCGTAGATAAAATGCAAGTTTTATAGACAGATTTTTGAAAAAGTCCCTGGTGTGGGAGGGGTATACCCCCCCCCCCCCTCCAATACCTCCCCCCTGCTCGGTCGGTTTGGAGTCGGTGTTACTAAGGTATTGTGCAGAAGTGAATTCGCCACTCGACATTAAGAGTGAAGGAACTTTCACTCCAAATGGAGTGTTAAAGCACTCCCTTTTGAGTGAGCATGTCGATATTCCTTCATGAGCTGTCTCACTCACTGACAGAGTTAGCCTGTGTTCCGCTCAATATCGTATGCAGACTGAATTAAATTTTTTTTCACTCGTGAGCATCGAGTGACGCAAGGCAACCAATGACAAGCCGCAAGTCCACACTAATGTCAAGTTGATTTGAATAAATAGAGTAAAATTAAACAAACGTAACAGTGAAAATTTTTATTGAAATCGGCTGTAAAATAAGAAAGTTACGGCATTTTGAAGTTTTGCATTATTTCCTGAAACAGTGATATGCATAACATGGATGGTATGCAAATGAGTGAACCGATGATATCACACTCACTTTTCCCTATGTATTTTATTATATGAAATATCATATACATTTCAATGTTTTGCTTCAATAATGTTAAACATGGTTTGACTCCTTATGGAACATGTAAATTCATCATTATTGTAACTTATTTTGATACAAGGGAGAGATTCTTTATTATCACATCCATAAAAATTGAAATATTTGAAATTTCATATAATGAAATACATAAGGAAAAGTGAGTGTGTGACATCATCGGTTCACTCACTTGCATACCGCCCAAGTTATGCATTGTTTCATGAAATAATGCAGAACTTCAAAATGCCGTAACTTTCTTATTTTACATCCGATTTCAGTGAATTTTTCACTGTTATTCTTGTTTAATTTTACTCTATTTATTCATATCAACTTGACATTAGTGTGGATTTGGCCTTTAGAATTCATTGTCAGTGTCATTTCTTTGTTGTGAACAAAAATACCCCAATATAGATTACAACGTACTGGTTGGGCTTCAGGCAGAAAAATTAGCTTAATTCGCATATTTAAATGATATAGGGGTTTTGCAATGACTCACTTTCATAGATTATTTCTTGATAAAGTTGTCTTGCCGAGAATCAGTGGTTACATTTGATAATTCAGTAGGCATTATGTTGTTTTAATGAAAGTTTTAGTTTACTGTTACGTCAAAGATTTGTTATATGGATAGATAGTGTAGTACATCCCTAAAGTGATAGGATTGTGTGCTTCAGACTAGCCATCACACTGTATCCGCCCCCATCATGACCCGATAGAGCTTACCGAGGTTTCATCTGTCATTATTTTACTCTGCAGCCTGTGGTCTATTCATGCTGATCAATAATTAGGTGCTGCTATCCTCTGTTGCTCAGAGATAATAATTAAAAGATGCTACACATCTAAGCACAGCAACATGCAAATCTGCATAGCTGATCGATTGCCATCGACGGATGAGTGATTGCTGGTAGGCCTGGTGATGTGCAGTAACTGACGGTTGGTGATTGTCAGTGCCGGTAGCTCCAGCTGTCAGCAGCGGTCATACATTTTGACCAGATGGACGGGGAGCTCGGCAAGGCACGGGGGCATCCTGACAAGATAGCCGTGTCAGCCGGCGTGGTGAACCCTGCCCGTCACAATACTATTGAGACTGACTTTGATGATTTCACTCAGAAAGGAGTGAATTATCTCCACTCTGTCCACACGAGTGATAAAATTTTCACTCTTTAAAGGATTGGTGTTTCACTCTTTCCTGAGTGAAATAGTGACCACTCTTTTTTCACTCGAAAAAGGGTTGTCCCTCATATAACTCCTTGTGAGAGTGGAATTTCACTCTCCTTTGAGCACTTTTCCACTCTTACATTTAGAGAGCAGCTGATGTTAGATCACAAGCCACAACGATATCGACATTCTGCTATTCAAGACTGGTTAAAAGCTGATAGTTTGGAAAACTAGGACTAGATCTATGTCAGGGGGGGGGGGGGGTTTCCCCAAGGCAAACCTCAATAATTGGGTAATGATTTATATTTCTCTTTGCATTTCTTTGATTCTAGGACTGGTGTGTTTTACTGGCTTTGCTTATTATCAAGTTAATTCATACTGAAATGAAATGATATGAAATCATTCTTTGCTTTATTTCTTCATGTTAATATTTATGCAATACAACAAAGCTTGTTTAATTCATCTCTAATTTTCACCTTCCCACCATCATTCGTGCTGCATGCCTTCAGCAACTACGTGGTTTAGCCATGAGTATTTTGAACAGTGGCATTGCCATCGGATATGCCCTGGCCTACGGGCTGGGCTTCCTGAAAGAGGTGGCCGGGTGGCGATGGGCCTACTGGGTTGCAGGCATCCCAGGAGTCATCGTTGCGATCGTTATGATATTCACCTTACAGAATCCTGCCAAGCTCATTCAGGTATGTAGGATAGGGGGGGGGGGGGGGTAGTGTGTCCAGACACTTAAAAAATAACCTGTCAATTTTGTCGTAGAATTTTACGAAAAATATGCATCAAGTAACATTAAACTCCGTGAATATTTGCAATTCACATAAATTTCAACCTATGCTGGGAAAGATTTGTGAAAATTTACATGAAGAGTTGTTTGATTTACTGTTTAAAAATGACCTGTCCAGATAGCCAACCTGTCCGGACACACAACGTCTGGGTATATGTCCAAATTGTTAGCCAACCGAAAGGTTAGCACTATCTACAATAATGGTATATGGGTGTGTTGGTAATTATCAGGGTGCACAAACAAGCCCTGTAAAATAAAATGCGACATATTATATCTACTATCATCAACGCTAAAAAGATGATAACTTAGGTCTTGTATTTGCATCTCCTGTTTTATTACCTTTTTTAATGTGTATGGTAGAATCTCTATCATGTTTGTCATAATGGAGGGAATAGGCCTATATCTCGCACAAATTTTGATAAATGTGGTAAGCTAGATTCGAGTTGTCAAGAGAAATTACCGTTGTTCAGAAAGTGTCAATTCAATATGAATACATTAATAAACTGGTCGATAATTATGATACTTCAAAGAAAATATGAATTTCCCTTTGCTTCCATTTTTATCCACAATGGAAATAATTGCTCTTGAAAATCCTTGCGATCGTGTTTTACTTCATGTACTTTTCTTGACGTATAAACTGTAGTCATGACATTAGGCCTACCACCTTTCTCATATTAAATTGGATGCCATCCATGTTGCATGCGTTTTCAGAAACAAACTTCTCAGTCGTTGATCAAGATGGGGCGCTGCGAGCAGCTCATCTTCCAAAACTGGGCTACCATCATCCCCCTCAGCCTGGGCTCTGCCCTTCGCTTCGGCGCAACCTACATCTTCAACTACAATATCAACAACTACTTGCTACATTATTACCCCCACTTCCACGTCCACAACTACCTGAGTTGGACCCCGATCCTGTCCGGATTTGGAGGGATACTCTTCGGGGGTATTCTGAGTGACGTGGCCAGGAGGAGATACGGCATTGAGGGCAGGATGTGTATACAGATCGCTCTGTCGGTAAGCCTATACAGCTGCACTTAACTTCTCAATAGGATTTTTTTTTTTCAGTCAATGCATGCTTTTGCATTTTTTTCAGCAATATTTGCAGAGTGATAACAGATATTCCTAGTTATATATACACAATGTATCCATAGGTGGATTTACATCCATTCAAAAAATCCATCTCCCCCTCCTTCAGCATAGATGAAAGGAGAAGTAATGAATGAGTCACAAATGAGAGTATAAGCCTAAAATGTGAAAAATACTACAATAATTTTTAAAAAATTTTATGTTTGAGTGTGGCCATCTTGATTGAAAATGAATAGACACTTTATTTTGGATTTCTTCTTACATGTTAACAAATAAAACCTGAAAACTTGTTTCTAGTCCAAAGATGACTATGTTGTCCTTGCCCTTGTCTTGATAAAGGAAACTTTTGAAAGTTCCTTTTTTTATGTCTTACTTATGTGTGAAATGACACCTGCGTGTAAAAATTATATTGTTTTGTAAATGTCCACTAATTTGAGGAAAAATTTTCCTTTCAAATGCAAAAGTTCCCAAATTTTTAACTACTTTACAAAATCTATTCAAAAGTGTTTGATCTGCCTACTAGGTAATCTGTGCCCCCGTCATGACGCTCATCTTCTTCCTCGAGCCGCCTTCAGTCTTCGCAGCCGCAGCCGTCGGGACCTCAGTCGCCGATGCTTGGACAGGAGGCACCGTCTCCACACTCACCGAGTTAATCCCGCCAAGTCTTCGCCCATCTTTCTTCGCTGTCTTCTACTGCCTCATCAACACCGTCGGCGGGACGCTCAACATCACCCTGCCGGCGCTGCGGCGGGCGATGAAGTTCCGGTATGCCATGATCATGGCGGTCATCGGGCTGATCTCGCTTGGGACGGTCCTCTTCACGTTGGGCTTCTTCGCGATGGTGTGCTCACGACGACAGAGTTACGCTCATCGTGATGAGAATGAAAACGAGAACGAGGATGAAAACGCCAATGAGACAGTTGCCCCTTTAATCAGTTAAAGCTACACATGATTAAACAGTCAAACCTGTCTAGCAGCCACCTCTCTATTAAGGCCACCTGCCTGGAGTGGTCATTTAGTGTCTCCCGCCAGAAAGATGTCTCGTAAGAACCTGTCTATGAAGTCCATTTGTATGTAGAGGAAACCTATATATATACTGTCTTCCTCTACGAAAAAAAAAAAGTAGTCCTGTACGGAAAAGCCGCCATTCGACAGTGGTCTTTTACTACATGGGCCGTAGAACCGTGAGTAGACACGTTTCATAAAACCTCGGAAAAAAGATTCAAAAATTGTCATTAATGAGTGAAATCAAATCAGCTCCCCCACTTTCAAAAACGCTCCACGGCCCCTGTTGTATGTTTCTGTTCCATGGCCTTTATAGACAGGTTTGGCTCTACATTCCTTTTATATTCTGGAAGTCCTCTTAGTCCTCTTTGTTTTTCCTGCACTTTCATTGCTTATTCCTTATTCTTTACTTTCCAATTTACTTTGATCTCTGCTGTACATCGCCCCTATCTTGTGTTCTTGCAGTTAACCCTGCTTGTTGGGGTTGTACTTCAAACTGCAATTTTGTTTGTGTGTGATTTGGCGTAGTTCCTTCTTAAATAACTCCATATAGTATAAATCATCACACATACAAGAATATTATATTTTATTTTCCATTTGTGTAGTGACTTAAGTATAGAAAAAAAAAATATAAAGCACACTCGATATTTACCAATGTATGTTTTACTGTTTGGGTTCATAATTCAAATGGTTCATTCACTCAAGAATGATATATTTTCTTAATCATGAAGTGTTTAAAAAAATTTCAGTGATTACATTATTCAGCTCAAGAAAAATTGTATCTTGCTTTGATGTCTACTGAGAATATGATAAAGGACCCATCACTGCCTTATGTTTTGTCTGCTTGTATGAATATCATTACCTTTAAAGGATAAATTTATTTGTCTTTTACATTGTAATATGATGCACAATTACTAATTTGTTATATACTTGGAATACAGTTATTGTGGATGTATTGTAAGGCACTTCTTCAATTCAGTTTGAAAAAAATATATACCCTTTTATATCAGAAATCTGCTGGACAGTACATAATTACCATTAGTTATGTATGATACCTTTATATCATTATTGCACAACTAGTCCATTTAAGAAACAAAATATTGCAAACAGATTTCACATACTCTAAATGTTTCATAAAACTTGTTATCAATGACAAGTCACAATAACTGTTATAAGCTAGTGAAATCCTTTGTCTTGATTGGCTGTGAGCAAATTTGTCATAGATATGGGGCAGTTTTTTTTTCATAACAAGTTTTCTGAAACAGGACACTGATCAAATATGAAGCTAATCACACTGATGATCACTTTCAAAGCTCATGTATAGATCTATTAAATCTATCAAATCAAGGAAAAAGTGTTGCAATTATATGTACTTTTGTTGAATTAATATTGAAATCATATGTAGTAACAAGGCTTTGTGTATAAAGTTGTTCATACTAAATAAGCCTTCACTGGAACAGAATGAATTCATATAAGTGTAAAACAATGATTACAATTTGCATTCCAAATTATTGCTGATTTTCCATGTGCACAACACAAAGTATGTTATTTGATATAATAAAATTATCGTGATTATATATTAAAGATAGTTTTATATAATCCTTTCACAAGACCTGTAGTACACTTTTTTCCTAAAAATGTTAAAAATAGATTATAAACTATCAAGAACATTGAAAGTGTAGGCCATTATATTTAACAAATCATGTATAGAACCTATGATCAAGAAGAGGTGTAGCAAATACTCGCGCTGAATTTCTCTGTAATATTGGTATTTCTTGTAATAAAGCTTTGTAAGTTTTCCCATACTTATGAAGCTTTCACTGAAATGAAACAAATTTAAATAAATTAATCACGATTTGCATTACAAATTTGTATAATGATAAAATTATTTCCTAGTTTTCATGCGCACACAAAAAGTAGGTTATTAGATATGAAATTGTCGCAGTTGTATTCCTGGTACTATATAATAGTCCAAATAAAATATTCCTTTGAAAAATTTAATATACAATGTACATTTTTTTTTGGTGAACTTCTTTATATGTATTTTCTGGAAAGAAAAATGATTCATTAAATGAAAAAAAAAAAGAGTATCAAGTGTGATCTTGCTAATATGCGTGGCATCCCAAGCAGTCTGAGAAAAGCAAAATCAGCTACAACAATCATTGCCTCCTTGTCACAATGATTTGCAGTTGATAGAGCCTCTTCTCCAATGTGCAGGCTGACAACACTGTGCAATGTTGATATCACTTTTTATACAATGACTAGGGACATCAGTCGGGAAGAATTTACAATTCAGAAAGACATTATATACTCATTAATTTCTTTTGAAATTGAGTGGTAGTCGCGTTTTAACCCTTTCAAGATAAATATACCAGATGCATGAGTAGAAAGAGCAAAAATTTCTACACACACTTTGCCCATTTTTGTTGCTTGGCCATATTGCGTTTGATGCAAGGAATTTTAAAAAGGAGGATAAGCTTTAAAATCCTTAAATTGGCAATGCATTTAGAAGTTCAAAATCACTGTTTTTCATCGAAATTGGCAATTTTTTTCAACTTTTTGACAAAGTTCGTAACCATGTATGTTGTTTTCAAAGACATTACACCTTTTTAGAACCATGTAGCACTAAAAGGAAAATACTATTGTTGCCCATTTGAAGAAATAAATGAGATCAATTTAACCCTTGAATAATTCCTGTCCTGAAAGGGTTAACCCGTTGAATACTGAGCCCTGGATAACGTGAGCTGGGGTCTGTGGAAAATGCATGTTATACACAAATCAAATCCTACGCAACAGGTTAAAGTGTGCGATAGCCAATATGTTGTGCCTGTTCAAGCCCGGTTTTTTTTTTGGGGGGGGGTCTCACTGCACCAGGGAGGGACTTTTCCACAACAAAATTTGAAAATTAAAGATCCACACAAAAAAATATTACAATTATAACTATTTTCTTTTGTGTGTGTGTGTGTGTGTGTGTGTTGGGGGGGGGGGGGTGAGGTAGTTCACTCTAACCCCCATTACCCCCTAGTTTATACAGCCCTAGATGTGTGCACTATAAACAACCCAATTGAATGCTCGAGTATGGTTTCCATTGCCTCTATGAAGCTTTTATTCCACACATAAACTGGAAGTCACTGCCCTTTTCCTTGAATCACAAGTGTTCGTGATGGCTCGTAAAAACGTGGGAAAGACGCATATTTGACAAAATTGATCAAAGTAAAAAGTTTATTCTATAGAGGTAGAACCAAAATTTTGGGATGTAGAATTAGTATTTAACTCTATGAACACTTCTGGGCAAAATGATATAAAAACTTTCATTCAGATAAGTCTGGTTGTAATGTTAGATGCACAGACAAAACTAGCAATTTTGCTCTGTTTCTTTCCTGCGTCTTTACGCCATTGCGTTTCGCTAAGCAAACTAAATACAATGACGAAATGCAATGATCCTTTACACGTACTCTTGAAGTGATTATTTACCCTCAGAAAAGCTTATTTGTCACCAAATTGCTGGTTCAATGATAACCATTCATATCTACTTTCATATTTTATGTACTAAACAAACATAATAGTGAAACTCATTTTTCTGCAATCTCAATTTTACTACCATTTTCATTTTTCTAATATTAATGTTAGAAATTGACTGCACAGGAATTTTGCAAGGTTTACAGGTCATGACAAACGCGTGACCTGCACTTGGCAAAATATACAATTTGTATCAGGCCTTCTGAGAAGAGAAAATGCAACATGTAATGAATTACTTGTGTTTGTTGATGAATTGAAGTGGGTAAGGTTTGCTAACCTCTGAAGAAAAACATACGGAAGATATGACTGGAAGTTTATTTTCCAGCTATCTGTTGTTATCAAAACAATTCTTTGCTACACACACTGCTGCATCTCTCACAGGGCTATGCTTAGATACTGTCACAATAATTACCATGACGCATTCTTGCAACATCTCCGAAATGTAAAAACTACTTGTGTTTGTTGATGAACTGAGGTGGGTGAGCCTCAAAATTTTGGCAGCCTCTAAAGAACAAAAATATGGAAAATATGACTGCAAGTTTATTTTCCAACTATCAATTGTTATCCAAACAATTTTTTTGATCAGCACTGATAAACTCTGGGGCAACGCTTAGATAATGTCACAATAACAACAATGACACAATTGTCTTGCAACATCTATGATCTTCTTATCCCCAATACTTGAATTTGAAGCTTGTCAAGTTACTTCTCTAATATGATTTTGGTTTGAAAAACACTTTTACGTTAACTATACAATGTAATTACTTTACTGGATAATGTATCAATATTTGTTTATTATGTTGTAATCAGTTTGTAGAATATGTTTGAAGAAAGAAAGAAGATCTTAAAGAGAAATAAATAAATCAAATTATCATTTAACAGTTGGAATCCATCAAATGCATCTAATATCTGAAGGCTCATCACATCAACTGTCCAATTTTAAAAAAGGCTAGAAAAAAGGTCATCCGATCCATTCATTGTATTGAATCCATCATGACTGTTTTTATTTTGTTAATCAACTCATGCTTTCACCTTTGACTTATGAACTCTGACCTCTGGGTGGATATTGTCACATGATCCATTCATTGTATTGAATCCATCATGACTGTTTTTATTTTGTTAATCAACTCATGCTTTCACCTTTGACTTTGACCTCTGGGTGAATATTGTCACATGATCCATTCATTGTATTAAATCCATCATGACTATTTTTATTTTGTTAATCAACTCATGCTTTCACCTTTGACTTATGAACTCTGACCTCTGGGTGAATATCATCACATGATCCATTCATTGTACTGAATCCATCATAACAGTTAGCACACATTGACTGTCCTAAATTCTGTCTGCTGTTTGACTCTTGCTTTCACCTTTGACCTCTGACCTATGAATGGATAATGTTACCTGATCTTCATTGAATTTGAATCCATCATGTTAACAACAAACACATAATGATTGTCCTATTTCTGTATGTTC
This sequence comes from Heliocidaris tuberculata, assembly GCA_025618425.1. NCBI lineage: Eukaryota > Metazoa > Echinodermata > Echinoidea > Camarodonta > Echinometridae > Heliocidaris > Heliocidaris tuberculata. The sequence goes on from CM046848.1 coordinate 25,513,194, forward strand.
ATCAACTCATACTTTCATCTTCGACTTCTGACCTCTGTGATTCTGATGACCTCTCATTGGCTGACAGGATGTCCCTTACCCTTCCCACAATGCTCTGCATCAGCTCATATGTATAGCATGCTGACTTCAGTACCTGTTTAAGTCAAGTGAAATCGATGCATAAATGGGCTGTTTTTTACAATATCATAATTTTGCACAAGTACTGTAAAACCAGAAACGTTTGCAACATGAAATTTTCACCATTTCTAAACAAACTTTCGCTAACTGCAAACATTCATTGTTGTGTCAGTTGAAATTAAATAATTTTGTGGCATGAAACTTTTGCAAGTCCAAACCATTAGCAAACTTCACGAACATTAAAAGCATGCAAAATTTTCAGGTTGAATATGTGATTCCAATAGCCTTATCAAGCATATCTTGCCATTTGCCAGCTCTCATTAACCCTTTCAGGACAGGAATTATTTAAGAGCTAAATTGATCACATTTTGTTCTTCAAATTGGCAACAACATTATTTTTCTTTTAATGCTACAAGATTCTAATAAGGTGTAATGTCTTTGAAAACAATATACATGGTTAAAAAAGATTGTTGGTAAGTAGAAAAAGTTGCCAATTTTGATAAAAAACAATGATTTTGAACCTCTCAATGTGTTGCCAATTTAAGGATTTTAAAACTTATTCTCCTTTTTAAAATTCCTGGGATCAAACGCAATATGGTCATGTAACAAAAATGGATAGAGTGTGTGCAGAATCTTTTGTTCTTTCTACTCATGCTTCTGGTATATTTTTTAGAGCTGTGAATCAAGTTATTGAGCCAAACCACAAAATGTGGTCAGTTGTCTCGAAAGGGTTAACCAAGTGCGTATCTGTATTTTCTGTAATGTTGTTATTATTAATTCAGAAGATATTTTGAGTTTTGCAAACAAAAATATCTTTCAAAAAATAAAAGCTAACCCTGTTCTTGAAGAGGGTCAATAAGCATGGAGCTTTTTGGGTCTGGACTGAATCAAGACTTTACCCTCTTCTTGTACATGTAAATATGAAAGGGGTATTAGATGCTTGTTACTTACATGCATTTGTTGAGATGGGGGCATGACTGGAAGCTGGTGACCAGCGACAGTTAGGGTAGAAGTAGGAGTGGCTGCTGATTTATCTAGGATTGACAAGATAAATGTGTGTCCAAGAGACAATTTAAGAAATTTCCAAATAAGAAGATCAAATATGACTGTAGAACCTACCCCCCCCTAAAAAAAATAAGGGGGGGGGGGAGAAAACAAAGCAACATAAAGGAGAAAATTCTGTTCAGTCAGATTCTGTCTCTAATGTACTGCAAATATCTACAAAAGAATAAAATAACTTCTCCACATATCAACTATTACATTTAGCTACAGTCTACAAATCTCTTTACAGTAAAGATATGCAACTTGATTCTAACTTGAAAGATAACAATCAAATGGGGTCCATCCTAAATCGGTAGTATGCCATGGACAGGATTATACCGATCTGAAGGAGGTTAATAATGTCTAGGTTTATACCTGTATATAAAGGAGGTTAATAACTTACTCGTTCCTCTAGCTTTATGTTCATTGATAACAGCTGCCATCTTGGCTTGGTCATGTGCCATGGACAGGTTGATACCAGCATAGGAGGGGGTATAATAAAGCCTAGGTTTAAATCGGTATGAAGGGGGGTTAATAACTTACTCTTTCCTCTTGCCTTATGCTCATCGATGAGGGCTGTCATCCTAGCTTGGTAGTGTGCCATGGATAGGTTGATACCGGTATGCAGGGGGTTAATGAATCCCTGCTCAATGATAGGAATGTGTGACCAGATACTGGTCTCGTTCACACCCATGGGGTCCCTCAGGAGGAGGAATCGTAGACAGTTGAGAGCAGCCATCACCCTGCAAGATCAAGGTAGATAAATCGTTTACTTTGAGGTATATGGAACACCTGCAGTGATTTTAAAGCGTACAATTCACCTGAAAAAATCATATGTGTGCAGCTAGGAAGTATAAAATCTAGCTCAAAGAACTCTATCTGGCATTCTATAGGTCAACCGTCAAGGAGTATGAAGGAAATACAGGATAACCTGAAGGTGTGTGTGAACTCTGAGTCGGGTTCTGCGCGAGCCTTTATCTTGGTGAGCGCATATGGGTGCATCGAGTAGTCTCCTCACAAGTCGCTTTTACGCTTATAGAGTGTAATTAAACTTGCAATATCTCTTTATACAGTAGAAGTAATATTTGAAGCCCATATTTTGAATATAGTATAATGACATAGAACCTCTAGAATACAGAGCAAAATATTTTTTGGTGACTATGTGCCTCTTGGTTAGTGACTCATTCACAGACCACAGCACTGCCACCAGTTAGACAGTAAGGCAATATGAATGACCGATTTAAGAAGACCTTCTTGAAGATGTAGCACTTACTTGTCTGATGCTTCTAGCATGTCACTCTCAGCTCCGTTGGGTAATGTGAAGATAAGGGAGAAGAGATCACCTAGTCGTTGCCCAACAAACCACTCATTGTCACGATGCTGTACAATAAAAATAATATCTACCTAATATCAACAAGCAGCCACTCTATCTTTCATGAAATTCAGTGCAAATGCCGGAATGTACAGTGCTCTGGGTAGAATCTGTCTATCTTCGGGAAAGTTAAAGACCCATAGTAGTGGGCTCTCATGGGGAATTTGACACCACTTGGGTGTTTACCCAATAACAGCTGTGTCAATCACCCAGAGTGGACTTCCGTTTTATGACCAACAGGCCTTATGTCATGCCTTGCATTTTCCACCCATCACTCCATATGGTAAAGTCATTATCTCATATTTCCCTCACCAGAAGACTCTCTGAGAGACCACGGGGTTATTTCCCAACTGGACAGCAGGTTTGCTGTGCGCCAGACATTGTACACCCATTAATATTTCCAGTGCTTTCCACCCAAGTCTGCTGTCAGCAAATTATGAGCTACTGCACATGGAAACTACCTATCATATGCCTTTACTAATACAATCAATTTCAAGACAATTCAACAGAGTTCATCCTCACCTGTTAGCTATGATGCACATTATCCTTGACAACACAAATGACCATACCACAGATGCCAGAAAGGACTGTGTTCTTCAGGAATAGCCATGTTTGTTTCTTTGTCTCAGATTAGTTACTAGTAAATGTTAGAGACCATTTCATAAGGTTCATTCCTCCACTGTACAAAATATGGTACATAGACACCTTCGCCGCGGGAAAATCCTGTACCCACAAAATATCTAACTTCAACATGAACTAAACACTATAACTAACCTAACCTTAAACCTAATCTAAATCCCAATCACAACCGTAAGCATAACTCTATATCTTTGACAAAGTAAAGCAAAGGGGGTAAATGTCCTTGGAGCAAAATCTCTGATCACCCCATCCTCACCTGTTAAAGGTATGATGCACATAATCTTTGACTATACCAACAACCATACCACACACGCCAGAATGGACAGTGCTCTGAGTAGAAGCTGCAGTAACCATGTTGTTTGTTTGTTTCTCTGTTTGTTTGATGTCAGTTAAAAGTCAATTTCATGATAGTTTCTAGACAATATAACAGAATTCACTCCTCACCTGTAAGGTATGATGCACATAATCTTTGACCATACCAATGACCATACCACTCACACCAGAATGGACAGTGCTCTGAGTAGAAGCTGAAGTAACCATGTTGTTTGTTTGTTTCTCTGTTCGTTTGATATCAGTTAAAAGTCAATTTCATGATAGTTTCTAGACAATATAACAGAATTCACTCCTCACCTGTAAGGTATGATGCACATAATCTTTGACCATACCAATGACCATACCACACACACCAGAATGGACTGTGTTCTTGAGCAGGAGCTGCAGTAACCTGTAACGACCCTTCCAGTCAAATTTACAGATGTACACAGGGAAGACTTTCAATGCTGCTTGTCTCTGCAAATACAAAAGGAGTTCTTTTAGTTGTAATTTGGCTCTCACTGTCCTTTCGTTCATCATTCTTTCTAACATTGAAATGAAAAGGCAATGTTTCCTGCACTATCATATCTATGTGCATCTGGTCAACATTACAACTGTGATACGCTGGTTTCCAGAAACCAAGCCTTTAACCTTTTGAGCACTAAGACTGAAATTAGGATTGAACTTAGGATTGAACCAATTGGAAATACATGTTAAAGGAAAATGAAAATGTCTCCAACAATTCTGACTATCATGATGACATGTTAAAGGAAAATGAAAATGTCTCCAACAATTCTGACTCTATCATGATGAGGGCACATCTGATTTCTACTATAATAAAATCATGTACTTAGTATTTGACTGAAAGAAAGTCTGACATTTTGCATGTAACCACAGCACAAAACATATAGCACCTCGAACAAAATTTTATTAATCAAAGATTTTTGGATATAGGAGTATTTTTTTGCATAAACTGTAATGACTCTTCCAAATATACCGATATAATCTTAAAATTTTCAGATCATTATGCACTTACGATGACGCTGAGAGGGCTCATCACCATGACAACAGATAACATCTGTGGGAGGTCCTCATAGAAACTGTTATCAAGAAGTCTGTAATGTAGTGTGCCATCCTGGATACCATCTACCAGTAATGAGAGTAAGGTCTGCAAAATAAGAGATGTAAATGGGTAACAGAATCACCTAATGGCTCCTGTATTAAGCCTTGGTGGGTGGGGGGGGGGGGAGAATTCTGTTCAATAGGTTAAGAAGAATTATGAAGAAAACCTAAGTAAATTATTCCACAAGTATAAAAGAGGACATTGTGGAGGTATATAGCAAAAGAAGGTACTTCATATATCCTAATTTCATGTTTACTTCTGAACAAAAAGTTTGCCCAAGAACTGCCCAACATAACACCAACAAATGAGTGCAAAGTGGAATAGCAGTTACCCGGGGATTGTGGGAAGAAACATCCCTGAATTTCAATGCATTTTCAAACAGGCCTGTGAGTGGGGTTTCAAAAAAAGAGCGGAAAAAAGCTGAAACTAGTTTACCTGATCTATTTACTTGTCTTCTGCTTCTTATCGAACGTAATGCAGATTGAGCGGCCGCCCGACACATGCGGCGGCGTGGCCCACAGTTCTCCGGTATACGAATGCAAGCAGCATGAACTTCACTTCGCGCGAAGGCAAAACACATACAGTACATATATATGGTACGTTGTTTTCCATTGGTCGCAAGAGAGCTAGACTCCACTCACACTCGCAGCCGTTTAGCTAAACTATGTTTCCAGCGATTTACAACTATGGTTGCCGATAAAATAGTGGGAGTAGCACACAGGAAAAAAATGGAAATTGAAATCAGTGAGAATAATTAAACTAGCACATCAATGATGTGGCGCTCATCCGGCATCCAGCAAAGAAATTCACGCAATTTGTTCACATAAATTAGCATAAATAATTTTCTACACAAAAATTCAAAATTCTGTGAAGAAATTCAATGAACCTCATGAAAGTCTTTCAGATGGAACAAAAAAAATCAAAATCGGTCAATAAATGAGGAAGAAGAAGCAATTTTCGTGATTTTTAATTAATTTCGCATAAATTAGCATAAATAATTTTCTAGACAAAATTTCATAATTCTGTGTAGAAGTTCAATGAACCTCGTGAAAGTCTTTCAGATGGAACAAAAAAAAAATCAAAATCGGTCAATAAATGAAGAAGAAGAAGCGATTTTTGCGATTTTCGAAAAATGCGCATAAATTAGCATATTTAATGAGTTTCAAAATTCTGGGTAGAGGTTTTGAATCCCCCACTTAGTGCTATCATATAAAGCAAACGGAATTAAAATTGGGTTAGAAATGGCGAAGAAGAAGCATTTTGAAATTGTGGACGGACGGGACGGACGACGGACGCCTCGCCATGGCATAAGCTCATCTGCCCATTCGGGCCGGATGAGCTAAAAAGCGGATTTCCCCTAAAAAGCGGAGATCTCACAGGCCTGTTGATAGCAAACTGGTCTCTTAATGTGAAATTACTTCTTCAGACTAGTCTTATACTCACCAGGCCTTTGAGAACTGGTTCCTCATCTGATTTCCTTAACAAGGCTGCAATGTACACACTGGTGAGTTCAAGTAAATATTCAGAACTGAAACAGAAACAGGTGGTAGACAGGTAGGACTAATGAAACCGATAGAGATGCTTTCAAATACAAATTACAGTCAGTCATTGTAACAAAGCACAAATTATGCAAATCTTCCTATGTATGCTCTTCTTACTGCACTGAAACAAAATAACAATTTTATTTCATTTCACCTGGTCTGAGCCAGTATCTGGTCTGGTGACATATGTGACCCATCACGTCAAAATGAGACAGAAGTCGCATTTTTTGAAATTTCATTTTATTATTGATTATTATTCTCCGTTTCATAAGCTTTAATTTGGTATATAGTTCAACTCTAGAGAGTGAGTATTAGTGAATATAATAGCTTTTGAAACTTGAGTAAAGTAGGACTGTGGAAAAGTATTTCTTCGAGAAACACGCTTCCAAAGTTGACTTCCGTTTTGCCGACATGCAGCATTTTCCGTTTGCAATGTCAACTAGATTTGAAAATAAAACCCTTAGCAACCGTTTATTAATTCTAATAAAAACTAGTCCTTATGTTTCTTTAGGATCTCTTCTCATGAAAACATGAATTTTAATTCATTTAAGCCATGAATTCTAACTCTTTAAGGGATAGCAAATCAAGTAGTTTCACAGCACTGAAAAAGCTTCCCGCATCGACTTCGTGCTTTTTTCATTAAGCCTTTCATATGCCGGTATACTCTTAGGTTGAATAACCTAGCTATAGTCAAAAGGTTTATAAGTCTGTCATTTTGTGCGGGGAAATGTTTTAGATTATAGTTTTTAAACTTTAAGAGGTTTTCATTTCATTATATTTTTTCTAAATTAATCATGTAAACTTGATTTCTTTCAATGTTATTTGCTTTCTTTTTCAAAGCTTGGATTCGATTGTCGCAAAGTCATTCAAGCATGGCAAAATTACTGAATAGACGAATCTTTGCCAACCATGATATTGACAGAGATTGTTGATGTCTGAATATAAAGCTAACTTTTTTACTAGTGAAAGAGCAATAAAATTCGCCGCTTTTTGAAGCTTAGGAATTAACACATGAATATTAATTTTCTCTCTCTCTCTCTCCTTCTATATCACGCACCTGTTTCATAATCTCGACAGAATTGTCTTTCCTTCTTTTATAAACTACCTTTCTTTTCTGTTTACTTTTTACCAGATTAAACAATGATGGATTGAAACAGCTTCATAATAGAGAAACATTTTTATCCTGCTCTAGTTAATTCATTCTACCTTTTAAAAAATGTATACAATCTACTAGTTTCTAAAAGCGTCTTTCTTTTCTTTTCGCCATGTCAAAGAGGTATAGAATTCGCCCCTTTCAAAGAACAAGGATTAAGTCACCTCCTGCATGCGCGAGACGATTATTGATTTTTCTTCTCTCTCATTGTCATTCTAAATCACGCGCTTGTTTCATAATCTCGAGACAGGTCCTTTTCTGTCTGGTTAAAAAGCTACATTTCTTTTCTTTTCGGCTTTTACACAAATTAAAGAATTGGTCGCTTATCATGCTTATTATCCTCATGTTCAAAAGCGGGATGAAGATAAACTGCTTCTTAGCGCCGCCGTAGAACTAGAGCTTCAACAAACAAACAAAATAATGATAACTGCTTTTTGTAAAAATTAACGCCCAGACAATTCTCTCTTTAAACGAATAAGAGCATTGGCTGCTAATTATCATCATGTTAACTGGTGGTATGAACATGATGAAGATAAACTGCGTCTTTATAGCTTGAAAGTCATAGTTTCTCTCCGCTCTAATTAACTCGAGCTTAAAACAAATCAGGTACTTGTTTCATTATCGCAACCAAGGGCCTTTTCATTCTAGTTGAAAAGCTAATTTTCTTTTCTTTTCGGCTGTTAAAAGAGTTACAGAATTGGCCGTTTATTATTCTCATGTTCAACAGCGGGATGAAGATAAACTGCTTTTTTGCACCGCTCTAGTTAACTAGAGCTTCAACAAAAAAAAATAAATAATGATAACTACTTTTTGTAAAAATTAACGCCCAGACATTTCTCTCTCTCTCCTTCTAAATCTTTCACCTGTATCATAATTTCGACAGTTCTTCTTAATTCTGTTTTGAAAGCCAACTTTCTTTTTTGTTCGGCTTTTTAAACGAATAAGAGAAGTGGCTGCTAATTATCATCATGTTAACTGGCGGTATGAACACGATGAAGATTAAGATAAACTGCATCTTAGCTTGAAAGTCATCGTTTCTCTCCGCTCTAGTTAATTGAGCTTAAAACAAATTAGATACTTGTTTCATTATCGCAACCAAGGGCCTTTTCATTCTAGTTAAACAAATAATATTCTTTTCTTTTCGGCTGTTAAAAGAGTTACAGAATTGGCCGCTTATTTTCCTCATGTTCAACAGCGGGATGAAGAAAAACTACGTCTTAGCTTGAAAGTCATCGTTTCTCTCCGTTCTAGTTAACTCGAGCTTTGAAACAAATCAGCTACATGTACTTGTTTCATTATCGCAACCAACATGACCAAGGGTCATTTCATTCTAGTTAAAAAAAATAATTTTTGTTTCTTTTCGGCTGTTAAAAGAGTTACAGAATTGGCCTCTTATTATCCTCATGTTCAACTTACAGCGGGATGAAGATAAACTGCTTCTTTGCGCCGCTCTAGTTAACTAGAGCTTTTAAAAAAATATATAATAATGATAACTGTTTTTTGTAAAAAAATAACACAGAGACAATTCTCTCTCTCTCTCTTTCTAAATCTTTCACCTGTATCCTCATTTCGACAGTTCTTCTAAATTCTGTTTTGAAAACCAAATTTCTTTTCTGTTCGGCTTTTTAAACGAATAAGAGCATTGGCTGCTAATTATTATCATGTTAACTGGTGGTATGAACATGATGAAGATAAACTGCGTCTTAGCTTGAAAGTCATAGTTTCTCTCCGCTCTAGTTAACTCGAGCTTAAAACAAATCAGGTACTTGTTTCATTATCGCAACCAAGGGCCTTTTCATTCTAGTTGAAAAGCTAATTTTCTTTTCTTTTCGGCTGTTAAAAGAGTTACAGAATTGGCCGTTTATTATCCTCATGTTCAACAGCGGGATGAAGATAAACTGCTTTTTTGCACCGCTCTAGTTAACTAGAGCTTCAACAAAAAAATAAATAATGATAACTACTTTTTGTAAAAATTAACACCCAGACAATTCTCTCTCTCTCCTTCTAAATCTTTCACCTGTATCATAATTTCGACAGTTCTTCTTAATTCTGTTTTGAAAGCCAACTTTCTTTTCTGTTCGGCTTTTTAAACGAATAAGAGAATTGGCCGCTAATTATCATCATTTTAACTGGCGGTATGAACATGATGAAGATTAAGATAAACTGCATCTTAGCTTGAAAGTCATCGTTTCTCTCCGCTCTAGTTAACTCAAGCTTTTAAAAAAATGTAAACAATCTACTGGTTTTTAATACATGTAGCTAAATTTCTTTTCTTTTCGCCATGTTATAAAGAGGTATAGAATTCGCCCCTATTGAAGAGCACGGATTAAGTCACCTCCGGCATGAGACGATTATTGTTTTTTTTTCTCTCTCTGTCTTTGTCCTAAATCACGCGCTTGTTTCATAATCTCTACACACATGACACATGCAGGTACTTTTCTTTCTGGTTAAAAGGCCAATTTCTTTTCTTTTTAGTCGGCTTTTAAAAGTGTTACAGAATTTATCCCTTATTATTGTCGTGTAAAACGGTGTCATTGTTTGTAAGACATCTTTTCACTCCACTCTAGTTGCAAATTCTTTTATAGAGATCACGTGACTGCGAACATCCAATGAACAAAGCCCCGCGTCGCTAGGGGCGGGGCCTAGCGGAAGACTTACTTTTCGCGCTGGCTCTCGCCAGCTGTCCGAAAAAAAGAAGAGTTGACCGAAAAAAACACTCGCAGAAAAACTGCTTTTTCTACCCTTTCCCGTTATATTTAGGACTCAATTTTTTAACAGAGCATTCATGAAACATTGTGGATTCAAATCAACGAAGAATTTTTTTTTTACAAAATTTGAAGATTTTAAAGATTTGCTCAATTTTCTCAAGTTCTAGCCCAGCGACTTCTGTCTCATTTTGACGTGATGGGTCACATATGTTACAGCAATAATTCAGTCAAATAAATTACAATCACCCTTATTTTTGTCGATTCTATTCATATGGTGCTAAATTTCGAAAAGATGTTGGTCAATGATCATGCCTCTGTTACACACGTCATTGGTTTCATCAAAAAATAAACCACACTAAATACAAACAAAACTATCACAAAATACCCATTCTTCATTACATTTGTAATTGTAGGTGATTAGTGGTGAATTAAAGGTTGTTATTCGACATTTGTAATGACAGTTTGGGTAATATATCAAGGTAATAGTGGTATTTTCACCCACTCTATGGCTTAATGATATCTTCCCACCTGAATGCAATAAGATCATGTTTTTCCACAATATACATTTTGCGTTCCGGACTCGTCTTTTTATGCCACTACATTTTGCTAAGCTACCTTAGGGCCTAAATATTACCAAAAGTGCTGTTAAAAATCAAAGCATCTAACATATGTAACGAAAATGTGCTGTATTTGCAGTCGATGGTGCTAACCTGTACACATTAGGCAATCTGTCGTCCTGCATTTCTTCCACCTTGACGAGATACACAAAACATCCCAGACCTAGAGCAGGAAGTCCCTTGATGTCTCCTGGGCCAGGGTCATCCTCGCCGAGATCATCATCTTCTGAAGAGGGCACTATAGGCAGATTAAAATCTCTGCCGTAGCACAAGAGTTGGTTGAAACTGAACTGCAGTCTCGACAGGTAGGTCTGTTTATAAAACAGAATTTATCAATGATTTGGTCTAGTTCATAATATTTCATTTCATATATCCATGCTTTATATAGAGCCAAATTTTAGAATTGTCCTAAAATTTTAACATTTTTTTCCACAGCACATTCTCCTGGTTTTATGATATACAGTGTACATAAATATAAAATGACTCCTTTACATAAAATCATGAGGCTAGCATCAATCACTGTAATGAAGCCACTTATTAAAAATCTAATGGTCTTCAGCTTAATTGATTCATGCCTATCTGAACAATGCCTTATCAATACTCCGAGCTCTAAAAAAAAATCAGTGTGAAACTACACTTTATGCATTTATACTCATTTATTCAAGTATTTTAAAGCCACACAGTCGTCAATGTCCATGTGCTTGCATCATAATTCGCTGACACCAGATTTGGGTTGAATTACCGGTTGATATGTGTGAGGTCTCCCAGGCAGGCAGGCAGCGAAACCTGGGAGATGGGTCAGACCATGGGTCTGTCCCACCATAAAATAACTTGAGCTGGGGAGATTTACGCTGATGACATTTCCTTACACTGTAGTAGGAAGAGGGAACAATGCATTACATAAGAACTGCCTGTCATTACAAGTGAAGTCCACTCTTGGTGACTAACAACACCTGTTATAAGGTAAACACCCGAATGGTGTTGAATTCCCCATGAGAACCTATGAATATGTGGCTTTAAATTCTTTGTTAAAGGATCATATAAAATATTCCCTACTGTATCTATAATTTGGAAAGAAGCAATATGAGACATCAAAAAATGATGTTTACCATTAATTTTTGCCTTTAATAAGCAAAGAATCACTAACCATTGCTTGTTCTGCACACAATCTGAAGTCTGATTTATGTCTTGGTATGTCCGACTCTTCTTCTGTCTCTTTCCATGCCAGGTCTGTTCTTGCCAACGGGTAGTCTAGTATTCTGATCAAGCTGTGAAGAAAATCAAAGGAAAGAAGAGCATGATGCATTTCTACAGTCATTTACTACATGAACATGGACTTAATTGGGGAAAATATGCAAGAAGACAGAAATAAACATAAAATAACATGTAATAGTAAAGGCTCTTGAAAGAAAAAAAAAAAATGAATTGAACAGTAAGAACAAGCAAAGGAGGAATGTTGCCAATTTCAAAACGTGTATTATACTCACAATTTGGCTATTTCAATCTTGGAATTTTCCACCTCTGTCCGTTCCTGTCAAAGAAATAAACAACAAAAACTAAAATGTTTCAAATATGTTAGAAGGTATAGTAATATTTGGCAGGAGTTTTCCCTTGTATGGCTTGTAGTAACAGGTTTTAAAAAAGTATAAGGTTGAATCTATAGTAACTTATCTTATCTGAATGACTTACTCACTGCATTCAGACCAACAAGAAATCTTTGATCATGTACAAGGAATTTGTTTATTGTTCCTCCTATTCAAACAAAGACATATGGTGAACGTTCATTCGCCCATGCTGCCCCAGTTTTATGGAATAGCCTCTCTTAGAAAGATTAATACAATACATACGTCTTAAGTCTGCCCTTAAAACAAACTTATTCCAAATGTTAAACAGCTGAAAGGAACTTAGTAACCTAGCTTCTCTTCACTTTACTTTTTCTTCCTAAGTGCATAGAGACATAATTATGCAATGTGACATGAGCTACATGTATACAAGAATGGTCTATTATTATATATTGACTGGCCTTGAGGGGGATATCAGAATATGTTGCCCGCAACAGAATCATATTGCCCCGAGTCGAAGACGAGGGCAATATGGTTCTTTTAAGGGCAACATTTTCGATATTCCCCGAAAGTAGAGCCAGTCAATATTATTATTATTACCTATATCATGCATATGTCTATTTTGTAGCAATAACAGACATGTCTGTTTGCCAGTCAGTCCCTCTGATTTCAGGTTATTCATGCAGCTCAGCCTATGAGCTCAGCTCAGGTATGTATTCTGGGACAAGCTATTGTGACGTAAATTGTTACCGCGCGCACCCATTGTTTAAGCCGACACTTTAACGCGTACACAATACTGCTCGTATGCACTTTAATAAAAGCGCACTGACAAGATAAGGGTGGATGTTAATCAGGCTCAATGTTGACCACACTTTTTGTACACAAAGTGAATGGTGAAACCCGGAAGAGGGAAAATATCAGGGAATGATGACCGCTCAGAACTAGGTCGTTTGCAGACCGCGCAAAATATGAATTTTAAATGCATCGTAAAACTACCCCATATAGGTAATAATCATTATTGTATCCCTTCGCAGGATACTGCTGGAGGATACTTTGGATTCAGCAGCATTATGCCGCCGCTGCGTCATATTCTTGTGTGCGCTCTAACAGCTGCATTTCTTGACGGATTTCTTTCAAATTTTGTACAGATGTGCATCATCAATCTACACACCTATAGTTTTTGGTGATGCTGCCCTCAGTGTTCCATCTTTTACATGGTCAAAGGTCATATTTTGGTTCACATTCTTTAATTGTGTTTTTTAAAGTATACATGTATCTTTTAAAGAGTCAATATTCCTTATTTTTGTTATTTGTTTCTCTGTATGTTTGTCCCAAGAAATAATTTTTGTAATTACTCTCTTGTTCCCACATGACTTCATGTAATAATATTTTTCATTTATTTATTGCCTTCCAATATTCAAAAAGGGAAAATGGCACCAATCATGCTTTTCACAATCATAAAGCATGCCAGGTAATTTCAGAAACTTTTACTCTAGAACCTAGTCTACATTGTAGAGGTATTCACCTACTTTCTAATTTCCAAAATACAGCTTCATAATTACAATACAATTACATTCATATGGCACTAAATGTTGAAAAGTTGTTTCTCCACAGTGGTTGTGAAATGCATGAGGTGTGATGCATCCTCGACGTGGTGCCGGTAACATCCTGCACTTACTGTAGAATGGAAAGGGGTTGCCTTTCCATTCAAGGAATATGACTATGCCTGTAAACCATGCGAAGTATTTCTGACCCATATTCACTGCATTTGTGAATGTGAACTATACATCTTTCTGTACATCTCATATGCAAGATTAATTCACTCCTCTTCAATTATAAAACATAGCAGTGAGCATATGTCTCTGAGAATTTTTTTTTTTTCAATGCACTACCCCCAGCCTTTCCAATTTTTGACCTACTTCTGAAATCTTTGTTTGAAAAGGAAGTCTTTGATGTAAAGGCATGATGGCAAAAATCGAACTTTGTTTGCTAAATTTATATAATCAGAACACTAATAAACATGGTATCATCAATTGAAATTAACCCTTTCGAGACAATTGACCACATTTTGTGGTTTGCTTCAATATCTTTTGAATCAGAGCTCTAAAAAATATACCAGATGCATGAGAAGAAAGAGCAAAAATTTCTGCACAAACTATGTCCATTTTTGTTGCATGACCAAATTGCGTTTGATGCCAGGAATTTAAAAAACAAGAATAAGCTTTAAAATCCTTAAATTGGCAACACATTGAGAGGTTCAAAATCATTGTTTTTTGTTAAAATTGGCAACTTTTTAAACTTTTCGATAAAAGGTTTAACCATGTACGTTGTTTTCAAAAACATTACATTTTATTAGAACCACGTAGCATTAAAAGAAAAATTTTTTGTTGCCAATTTGAAGAACAAAATGTGATCAATTTAGCCCTTAAATAATTCCTGTCCTGAAAGGGTTAACAAACATAAAAAGCTTGTACTCTTCAATTTGTTCCTTCATTGTTTCTTAAATTGTGCCATTTAAGATTAAACCTGTCCATTTATTTGCTGTTCCAAAGATCAGATGTCAGTTTATGATATGACTAATTATTATGCATTTGACTTGGTGCAAGTAAGCCAGATACATTGCCTCCTAATTAATACTTATTCTTCGATCTTTCCCTCCTTTTTTGAACATATACATGTATGTTCATTCCCAATTTACAGTTTCTTTCATTTACAAGTAAGTACTTACATAACATCACAGCTGATTATGTTAATTCAGCTGAATTTTGGTTATCAGTGCTCTAGGGGACATTCATGTTGCAAGTGTTGAAAGTTATGACTAACCAGTAATACATGACTTGAGCAAGATAATGAAACACAGTATGGCTGTTGCCTTGGTATTAACTTGTTGCCTATGGAGTTTGTACAGAGCACATACAGTTCTAGTAGGCAACTACCGGTAGTTAAAAACAAAACAAAAGCCACGTGCATGTTAACTGACCACATACTTCTTTGTCTACAGCATGCCTCAAGGTTTTTCTTAGTTTGTAGTCCTTCATAAGACACTGTTATGACATCATGGGCCGCAGTGTGAAACGGCGTGCTGAGAAACGGCGTGCTGCCAATACAAGGAGGATGCAGCAAGCGAGACTTATTCAGTCAGTAGTCAAAGGTCTTTCCACCAGAAAAGAGATTTGTTTGCAAACAAAGGAATACAATGCACCTTCATGTAAGCCTGAGTGTTGGGCCGGTCAACCCGTAAGGAACCCGGCAGGTTGGGGGTTTTTGCCGGGTTCGGGCCGGGTCCGGGTTGCTGAGTGAAATGTCTGAACCCGGTAAAAATAACCCGGTAAATAATTGGTGCTGTAAAGCCGTTATGAGTATTAATTATGACTTTTTAATAAAAACTTGATAGTGGTAAATATTAAACAAACATAAAATTTACCGGGTTTCGGGCCGTGCCGGGACCCGGTAAAAATTTTGACATCTTTACCGGTCCGGGCCGTTCCGGGTAATTTTCTACCAGGCCCCAGGCCTACCTTCATGGCACTAATAGCTGTGGTCATAGTTCAGTAGATTCATCCAAGACACTAGACAAGTACTCAGCTAGACAGCATCCTCATTCAAGGTGATCATCTTTACTCATCATCTTATCAAAACCAAACATTTACACTTGTGATTGAACTACCATCTACTGTAAAACATCACGGACAAACCATAGACACGTAAAGAGCCCGTTTCATAGTCCCCTCGCACACTTCGTTCGGTAGGGACAAAAACCAAGATATCTCCTTGAATCTGCCCAAAGACAGCAACCTGCAGTAAAGGAAGGAAGACGACAACGTAAAAAGGCCCAAAGATAGCAACCGGCAGTAAAGGAAGCAAGACAAAGACGTGAATCTACCCAAAGGCAGCAACCTGTAGCAAAGGAAGCAAGACGTGAATCTGCCCAAAGGCAGCAACCTGTAGCAAAGGAAGCAAGACAAAGACGTGAATCTGCCCAAAGGCAGCAACCTGTAGCAAAGGAAGCAAGACAAAGATGTGAATCTGCCCAAAGGCAGCAACCTGTAGCAAAGGAAGCAAGACAAAGACGTGAATCTACCCAAAGGCAGCAACCTGTAGCAAAGGAAGCAAGACGTGAATCTGCCCAAAGGCAGCAACCTGTAGCAAAGGAAGCAAGACAAAGACGTGAATCTGCCCAAAGGCAGCAACCTGTAGCAAAGGAAGCAAGACAAAGATGTGAATCTGCCCAAAGGCAGCAACCTGTAGCAAAGGAAGCAAGACAAAGATATGAATCTGCCCAAAGGCAGCAACCTGTAGCAAAGGAAGCAAGACAAAGACGTGAATCTGCCCAAAGGCAGCAACCTGTAGCAAAGGAAGCAAAACAAAGACGTGAATCTGCCCAAAGGCAGCAACCTGTAGCAAAGGAAGCAAGACAAAGACGTGAATCTGCCCAAAGGCAGCAACCTGTAGCAAAGGAAGCAAGACAAAGATGTGAATCTGCCCAAAGGCAGCAACCTGTAGCAAAGGAAGCAAGACAAAGATATGAATCTGCCCAAAGGCAGCAACCTGTAGCAAAGGAAGAAAGACAAAGACGTGAATCTGCCCAAAGGCAGCAACCTGTAGCAAAGGAAGCAAAACAAAGACGTGAATCTGCCCAAAGGCAGCAACCTGTAACAAAGGAAGCAAGACAAAGACATGAATCTGCCCAAAGGCAGCAACCTGTAGCAAAGGAAGCAAGACAAAGACGTGAATCTGCCTAATGGCAGCAACCTGCAGCAAAGGAAGCAAGACAAAGATGTGAATCTCCCCAAAGGCAGCAACCTGTAGCAAAGGAAGCAAGACAAAGTTGTGAATCTGCCTAATGGCAGCAACCTGCAGCAAAGGAAGCAAAACAAAGACGTGAATCTGCCCAAAGGCAGCAACCTGTACTACATGAAGCAAGACAAAGACGTGAATCCATACAGCATCAAAAACAAGCTGTGGAAGAGGCAAGGAAGAAACAAAGACAGGCACTAGATTCAAAGATTCTGGAACATTGTTAACAGTGATGACTCAGTAAATATGTCAGCATTTCCATTGCTAGCAGAAGCTAACCTTACACAGGATGAATTGCAACATTCTGTGGGCACACTTGCAAAAATGACAACTATAGTCTTCAAAAGAGCACCAAAGGAATGTTGGATCAATCAGTATAACAAGCATTCACTGACAGCATGGAGTGAAAACATTGACCTCCAATATGTTGTTGATGCCTACAGTATACTATTAATACATGATTGGGAGTGCGTCAGTGCGATCCGGCAACACAAAGGTTTTTATCGTGGTGTACTAACGCACGAGGCGTAGCCGATTGTGTTAGACACCACGATAAAAACTGCGTGTTGCTGGATCGCACTAACGCACGAACTCACAACCATGTATTAATAGTTTTATAAAACGGATCTATAATATTAGTATTTTCTTACAATCTTAGTGTTTGATCCGGATTAGCCGTGCGTTAGTCCCCTCACCGTGCGTTAGTACTTTTTTTTTTTGCACGGTCATGTGGTGTTATTTGACCAATCAGGATGGCTACATTCTTGAACCTGTTTTATAACTGCATATATTACATCCTGTCATATATCAGCAAGAAAGAAAGTGAAGAGGAATAGCTACTCAAGGCTGCACAGAAAGAAGCAAGAGAGGGAAACAAAGATGCTGTTAGTGTTTAAAGAGCTTCGCTCTATTGGACACAAGTATATTTTCTTTTTACTCAAATTCAACACATACAAGAAGAATAATACAACTACAGTGGATGCAAAAAGGGCGACACATGTGATCAAAGAATCATCTTGTTATTCTATTTAAGTTACTATGTGTTTCATAGGTTTTTGCCAGTATTTAGGGGCACATGCTACATGCTACACCACTGCCAGCAATGGTACCACTACTTGCCCTTTTGGTATCTATTTTGAGATGGGTAATAATGTATGGATGGCAACATGCAAGGTACTTCACTTGAGTTTAGTATTCACTTGCAATGTTTGACATGTTTTCATGAAGCAAGACTCAACATTAGCACTTGCCTGCTTACCCGGGGCATATAAGGCAACTCAAAAAATATCAAATTGCTAAAACTCACTTGCCCGATCATGCAAGTCAACTTTTCACTCTATAATGAAATGATTTTTCTTTTCCAACAAAAAATCTGATGTTGCTTAAACTCAATTAATGCATCGGCACTATGTCAGGGCAAGTACTTTTTTCTTTTAAGGAAGTAAAAGTGGATGTAAGATATTGAGAATTGATAATTTTACTTGCCCAAAGGGCAAGTGAAGAAATGTTGGGCCCAGATGTTTGTATATATTGTTTTCTTTGATCAAAAATAAACTTTAATGAATCAGATGATTCATAAGGCACCTTTCATGATATCGACAGATAATGCCCTCTCTATTGTTTCACAAAATTATGACATTTGACAAAAAGATATATCTTAAAATACCTTACAAATTTGACTCTGCAAACATTACAATTTAACTTTTAAAGGATCAGTTCATTATAACATCCAGCATGGATATACTAACTCACTTTATATCTCCATACATCCTCTGTTTACTACAAAACTCTATTAAATAGAGAATGCAGCATTTTTTCCCCCTCCTGTGGATATCATAATAATGTGATCTACTTCCCAATAGTGGTGCCGGTAACACTTTGCACTCATATATACGCTGTGTGCCCTCATGTCTTTTTCTCAAAATAATACCTCTCCTTCTTATACTCAACATTTCAATAGGGTAGATAACATATCAAATGATTGGTCAGTCTCCAAATCAAATTTTCATCGATCAAAATGAGTGCAGAATGGCTAAGAGATCAAATAATTTCTGTTATGTTTTATTTTTCAGTATTTAAACTAAATTACAGTTTCAATTGTCTCTTTGGATTTTAGCCTTTTTCCTTCCATCAACTACTCATAACTAATCACATCTCTTAAACTTCTCACTAATTATTTCTTTAGAAACACGGTTATTCCTTTAACACTGTTATTCAGTTCTAATTGTTAGTAACTGCCTTTCAAGTTTATTATCACTTCAAGTGTACTATTTTTTTAAAAACAATGCAGTATTATTCAATTTCATCACTTTTCTGTAATATTAAATTTGCTTCCTGGTTCTTTTCAGGAATTCCTAACTCTAATTCAATTTTAAATTTGCTTCCTTGTTCTTTTCAGGAATTCCTAACACTAATTTGATACTAACATACATTATACTATCCAGATCTTGTTGAACTACCCTTATACCCTTATACATGCTATGACAAATACATTAATTTCTTTCTTTTTCCCTCATTATATATAGATCATGGCTCAGTCTAGCATACAAAACAAAATAAAGCTGACAGCCCTTTCGGCTAAATTGTACTTTCAAACAAAGATAAACAAATCCATTCATGTCACAGACAACAAAAATCATCAAGGAACAAAACTGTCAAAGAGACCAACTTAATCAAATCATTAAAAATCAGCGACAAGAAACAGCAGCAATGAAAAAAAAATCAGAGTTTCAATGCCGGAGATCTATGCAGAAGTCATAGTCAACCATGGCCTCAACTCCGCCAAAATCAAGCCCCCAGACATCTACACATCTTCAGACAAAGCAAGTGCTAAACAACCTTCCACACCAAAGAAAACTCCAGCATGTACCCCAACCACCAGTCATGACATCAAAAAGGAGTTCATGAACAGCAACAGTGATGATGAGCTACTAGGATTCAAACACCAGAGAATTTAAATTTAAATTTCAATTCATTTAGGTTTTATTTAGACAACATGATCCATAGTACGGTGACAAAGACAATATTCGCTACCACTAGACCATAACACCTCTGCTCTACAGGTATTACTACTTTCTTTTAGAATACCAACAAATGATTTTCATCTCACCAGTTTTGTAAGCTCCTTGACATTCCCATACAACATCTGTTCCACCTGGAAGATAAACGGAGCTAAGAAATCCAGTACAGCTATGGTGTTTGTTCCGAGCTTGAGAACCCCGGGATCCTCCAGCAATAGGCGTCTCTGTTTCTCATCTAAACCTTGACTGCTAGGGAACTAAAGATTATCAGAGATACAATTAACCCGTTGACGACTGAACTGTCTCATTCCTATAGGTTTAGGCTTAACCACCCTGTTTCTGTTGGCAATGGCCCAACTCTTTTTTTGGCAAGAATTGAAAAGATGGACTGCCAAATTGGTTGGTGTATATTATACGTACATGTACACTTTACGTGTGACAAAGATTGACTGTGGCAGTCCCCTTTTTGTTCCATTGGTCAACCAAAGCCAGTAAAGAGTTAAAGGAGACCAATCACCGAAGGACATGAAATAATCCCCAAAATTATAAGAGATATAAAATCATTAAATACTGAAGAGCACAAAGGGAGAAAAATATTTCACATTCAAGCCAATCATGAGTACATGGTAATGAAACTGTATTTTGACTGGCAAAACTGGCTTAATTCTGAATTACTTATCATGCAGACGATGGAATGTTTGAACCTGCAAAATGGAAACAACCTACAGCAAACTTGCCAAAAATCATATGCTCATCAACACATATTCACGAAAGGGACCATGGGTTTATTTCAGACTTGCTTTCCTCATCTTTCTAAATCTATAAACCAATATAATGGAGAGCGAATTTACCTTTAAAAAATAAAAAATTTAACATGAAGTCATAAAGACCATAAAATGTGCATTGGAAGATACCCTACCTTTGTAGTCTGTAGATGGGTGTGTAGTAGTATAAATGCTTGATTCAGGTGATAACTCTTTGTGAGGCCAAATCGCATCAAAACTGGAAACAAAAGAGTAAACCTTATTGACTCTGTTATTGTTCAGCAAATTTTTTTTTGCAATTATCCTACTTAAAGGTAATGTGCAGTTTTGGTAAGCCTTCAAAAACTTTTTGTCAGATTTCTTTAATTTTAGATGATAAATAGCAAGATAATATCACAACTAAGCTACTGTCAAGTGTTTTCCTCCTCAAGTTAAATATTAAGCAAGTGAGAGGTAAAAAATAATTTAGAAACCAGGTCAGGGAACAAAATTCCTACAATGGCAAATTGTACTACAATGTGTACACACTTGCATTAACCTATGGGGGGACCGTGTATGCTATGCACATGCTATCTCCATGCGAAACACAGAGATTGTTGTGTGGGCAGCTGTTGGGATGGAAGGGTCCTAGTGTAGGGCCATGTATAGCCCTTATCTAGTGTTTCTCACAGATATTTACTCTAAAATTCACCGGAAATCACAAATAAAAAAACAAATGAAGAACATGAGACTATATTTAACATGTTTGTTTACAATTTCCTTTTTGCTACCACAACTATACAAGCTTTAACATGTACAGGTGGACAAAATATAATTATGCCATGAGAAATCAATACAAATTGTGCATAACTTGCATCCATTATGTTTCTACTTATCAAAACAGATTATTTTTAAAGGCCATATTGTTTCTAGACAGATCCTTTACTTTGCGCAAATGAATTCAAGTTACATATTTTGAATTAATGAACAGAAATAATCACATGCAGCTTTACGGAACATATACACTGTATATTGACTTGAGCTGCTTCTCTTAAGACACCAAACCCCACAGAATGTTCTCCATTGATTAAATAATATCATCATTACCTGGAAACTTCAAATCATCCTGAAGTCTATGAAAAAAAATACATGACATACCAACACCAAATCGTATCCAACATGCTACAGTCACGTCATTGTGTTAGCAAATTCTACGCATTACTACCCATTGGCATAATTTTTTTTTTAACGCTAGCTCTTGTTAAATTAAGGGTAGCTTACATGTAGCCCCTGTCAATATTTTTTCACTCACACCACCTCCTTGACTACTGACCTCCTTGACTACTGACCTGTCGAGAGTGGTTTGAGCAGTGTTCTGTAAGTGCCGTCATCCAGGAAACGATCAAGCTGCTCTAGATAACCCAAGATCATCTCTTTTGGTTTCCCAATCTACATACATGTAGAGGTGAAAGCAGAGACAGAGAGAAAGAGAGAGAGAGAGCTTCTTTATAAATCATCCACCTTTATGGTTTACTCTCTAAACTAATGCTGCTCTCATGAAGCAGTCCAAATAATGCAAAATTTAAGGATTATGACCTGATATATTGCAATATGAGCCATTATTATTGTTATTTTTAAAAAACGTAGCACAACATTATTTAACATTAAGGACACAATACAAGTATTTCAAATGCTTCCTAGAATGCGTAACTACACTCCATAGATCTCTGATGACCCCCCCCCCCCCCCTCATTTTTTTTTCTTCTTTGGAAAATTATTTTTCTTGAAAATTTGGAAAGAGCCCTCAGAGAATTTTTCATTGTTTGCTTCATGCAAGATATCAAAAGTTCTATATGTAGAGACTGGATATGTCACCATGCAAACCTCCAGTTTGTACATGTAGGCACAAAGCCTTGTTAGTCAAAACTTGTCATCAATGACAAGTTGCAATAATTGTTATAAGCAACTGAAATCCTTGCATCTGATTGACTGAGAGCAAATTTGTCGGTAAAACTCACCGACAAGAGACTTGATGAAACGCCCCCCTGCATAGGCGCCGGAAGTGGGGGGGGGGGGGGCAGGGGGGGCAGTTGCCCCCCAAACGAAAAAGTGGGGGGGGGGGGCAAAATGCATTTTCGCCCCCCCCCCCCCGTAAAAAAAAAGAAAAAAATCAGTAGTAAAGGAGTAAAAATCGTGTGTATATTAAAAGCACGATTGCTTTATTACGTAATTGTAAGGCTTAGTATTCATTTTTCATATTCATGGAGATCACTGAAGACAGATAAAGCATTCAAACTTTAAACTTTAACGTAGTGGAGGTTTTGTATTAGACGCTAGGTTGCCAGAGTTGGCAGAATTCTACTTTCTGGCAGAATTTTGACCGCTTTAGCATAATTTGATCAAATTTAGCATAATTTTAGCATAATTCTGGTGTTTTTTGTTTGTTTTTTTGCTTGTCAGAGAATTTTCCAGTAAAAATACACCCCAAAAATGCATATAACCTTTTTTTTTTTTTTTTTTTTTTTTGCTTGTTGGAGAATTTTCGAGTAAAAATACACTCCAAAAATGCTTGTCAGAGAATTTTTGAGTAAAATTTTGATTTAGCAGTAGGATCTGTATTGTTGTGAGAGGGTGGGAAAGTGTGTGTGTTTTTTTAGGGGTGAGAAGACATGAGCCCTTGAAAGGTGAGCCCCCTTGAATGTTTGCCCCCCCAATCCCAAACTGCTTCCGGCGCGCCTGCCCCCCTGAACTGTACTTCAGCTGTTCCTGACACAGCCAGAGACTAGCAAAGTTAGGGTAGGCTCAAGGCTTTAATAAGGAATTTTATCTGTGTCTGCAGACCATCTTACCTCTGCCAAAGTGGTGAGTATCTGCACCGAGTCCTTGTAGACATCGTTGTTTGTCTCGGTGTCACTAACATGTGGGGTAATTATGGGCAGGAGGTCCCACGCTACTGTCTCAACCAATTCCTGAGTGTAAAGGTCAAAGTTCAAGATGATCACAGTAGATTCTCAGTCAAGCAGAGGGTTGCATGGAGCTTCACACTCATGGTTGGTGAGGTTAGGTCCATCATCATCACCATCCACTATCATCATCATAATAACCATCATCATAATCATACTCATCATTATCATTGTCATCATCATCATCATCATCATTATAAGTGCTGACGAACATGGGTTTCTATGGGATGCTGCTCAGATGAAAGTGACCTATAAAACACATACCAAGATAAGCAGCTTTATTACCTTTATTATTACCGGATCTACTGGAAAAATGCAGTCATTTCTGCTAGTTGCTAAACTCTTTCTTTCTCTAGCTGGTTGTTTTCAATATCATGCATAGTGCCAGCTTTGCTGCTTATTTAGAGGGTATTCTGTTGGACATTACAATGATTTAAAACTGAAGCTGGCACACATGTACTGGGCTCATATGATACGTAAACTCACATTCAAATTACTAAAATAATTGAGAGCCCTTTTCTTTGGTCCACTAAGGTTCTATTTAGGACCCGTCACTTGTTGAGCTGGACCGAATCAACTCACCTTATAACTGCCATTCTGTAGGATTTCAAGGATGGCACTAGTCTCTTCCCTATCTACCAGCTCTCTGATGGCTCCTAGAAAGAGAGATGGTTCCCAGGATGACTTATCTTCCAGCTGGTAGGAAACAACAGAAAATGTAGGCAGATAAGACTATGACTGAGACCACTGATCTCTTGTGTCTTTCTCACAACTCAAAATTTCCAGATCACTGTACAAGATAGGCTATAACAAAATAGGCTAAGGCAACCATAAAAGCATACTATGAATATTATTTGTACACTTATTCCCTTTGTTCTGTTTTGCCAATAAACATTCAGTTCAATGTGATATTGTTTTTTGATGATTAATGATTCAATGGCAGAGTACACTTCTTGGTCATCGCCAGTGCTCACATCTCTGTGCAAACTCGACAAAAAAAATCTCCGCCAACAAAATGTTAGTTCCAATCGTGGACGCAAAAAATGTCTACTTTGTGTGCTCGAAATGGGCCACTGGAAAAACAATGTGTGACAGCGAAAACAAAATGGAAGGGATTTCTTTGTTTTTGGACATGTTTCTGACCTTGGATTACGCTGGAAATATCTCAAGTTCTTCCACATGGCCACTAAAGGCATTATTTCAAATAACATAGTCGATCTACATGGATAAGTGATTAAAGGTAATATTGCGATTTTTGAGAGATGAATTTAAGATTAGATCTAGCCTAATTATTTTGAATATTTACTTCATTTTTCCACATTCGTTTTGTACATGGGATAGATCAGTACTTTTTCGGCATTATCGTGGCTGAGGAAACCACCATTCACTCTGCACAGAAGCACTTTACTGGAAAGGCTCTTTGAAGAGTAAAAACAAAAAAAGCTGACGCTACTCTTCATAGAGCCTAGTAATGCTAGTAGTTTGTCTATCCCAGCAACATATTAGCTATTTTAGAATCTAGAGAACCTCTTGAAAATCACCTTTACCGTGAGCCAGCTTCTCTCATCTAATCTTCACCATAGCTTTAGAGTATTTAAAACCCCATTTTTTAACCCTAGAATTAAAAAATATTGAAAAAAAAAAGTGAAATATTAACTGTAAGGTTCAATATTGTCCGAACTCACCGAAAAAGCCTTCGCTGCACTCGTAGACCCGGAAGGGTCTCGTAATTTCTGGGATATGTCGTTGACTCACCATCACTCACACGATTTTCAGGTCCACCGTACATGTACATTAGACAGAACCTATGTGCCAGCGAATCGCGCACCTATTCGGACCGAACATCTTAAGCACTGTATGCTGAAGACGCCTGGTCCTAATGCGTATGTGGCCCACTCGTAGCGGTCTTGTCTAACATACGGTGGATCGTGTGAGTGACGGTGAGTCAATGACATGTCCCAGAAATTACGAAACACTTCCGGGTCTAAGAGCGCAGCAAAGGCTTTTTTGGTGAGTTCGGCCAATACTGAACCTACCATTTAATATTTAACATTTTGTGTTCGATATGTTTTAATTCTAGAGTTAAAAAATGGGGTTTTAATACTCTAAAGCTATGGTGAAGGAGAGATGAGAGAAGCTGGCTCTCACAATTAAGATGATTTTAAAGCTCTAGGTTCTTCAGATTCTAAAATGGCTACTATGTTGCTGAGATATACCAGGCTCTGTGAAGAGTGGTGTCAGCTTTTTTTGCTTTTACTCTTCAAAGAGCCTTTCCCGGCTAGTCACACACATTGGTTTCCTCTTTCCCCCTCACACACTTATACATGTACAAGCTTATCTCATGATAACTTTTTACTCCAGACTAGCTTTTACGGGTGAATAGGCTTCAATAGCTTTTGTGTGTATCAGCAAACCTTTTTCCAGTCTAGATCATTCATACATGAGAGGAAAATTATTATTTAAAATTTCAATTTCAATTCTAAATCCCCAAATTTGTAGCACAGTAAGAGTTGAAGAGTCCCTGAATCAGGTAATCTAGCAAATTTAAGAAAATTAAATCTTGCTTAAAGCAATTTTGTTGTCTGTTTTTGACTGCTGCAGCAGTGAATGTTGGACACAGTCCCACATAGGCAAGGGCCTATGCGTGCCCCTCACATAGACTCTGCACACAAGCGTGTGTGTGCAAACAAATGAGTGAGTTTCTTCAACCACAACATTGGTCTAGACTCTAGCATGTCTAGCCACTTTTCCAAATGCACCGCGAGAAGTTGTGGTTAAAATAGCATTAGTGCTGTATCCGGACGGTTAAATTTAGCATGCCGCGTCGGAACCACTCAGTGTTGCACTGCCTTGTAATCTATTCATCAACCGCCCACATTCCGTGCGATTACTAGTAGGAGTAGGAGTAGGATTAGCATTACACATGTATGACCCATTGCCTACTGGAACCAGACAGTCTCTGTATTAAGCCTATGGGAATGGGAGAATTTCAGCACTCAACGGGTTAACAAAGACGGCAAGATCGGCACGGAATGTAATATTACAAGGCATGGGCCCATGGCATGAGTGCATGACAGTTTTGACCTCCTAGTCCTACATGTCCTAGAGTCCTAATTATAATGAAAGACCTTCCTCTCCTTTTTTCTGGATTTATAACTATTACAAGCAGTCTACGTACCGTGTAACTAGAGGCAAAGGGCAAGGTGGCTGGCGGCGTCGGTGAACCGCTCCCTACGCCAGCGCAGCCGGATGCACCCGCTAGCGCATAGCCGCGCCGCTCCAGCTACACTGCCTCAGCTCCAGCTCCACAAAGACACATGACATATGCGCAAGCACTGCAACAAAAATGAATAGGTGGAACAATAGTGGCAATTCCAATTTTCGCGAAGAAATATGAACAATTTTGTTTTCTGAATATCAATTTTTGTTACGGTTATCATATGGTATGAAATCAAGTCCAAATTTCTCAATAACTTACGTAAATGTCTGCAAGTTTCTTCAATTCTGCCGCCATTCTGTCCAAGCAGGGTGCGATCGGTCGTGCGCATGCTCGAGTGTAGGAAAAAAAAGGGAAATCCCCTTATTGACTATGTACTAAGTACCCCCCCACCCACCCAGTGCTAGTGGCATAGGCGCCGGAAGCGGGGGGGGGGGGGGGGGGGGGGGGGGGGGGGGAAGTCGCCCCCCCAAATGAAAAAGTGGGGGGGCAAAATGCATTTTCGCCCCCCCCCCAAAAAAAAAAAAAAAAAAAAGGGAGAGGAAGAAGAAGAAGAAGAAAAAGAAGAAGAGTTGGAATGAAAATATTGTATATAACTTAGAAAAGTGGTTATTTTTTGCTCGCTCGCTTCGCTCGCTCGCAAAATAAAAGATTATATGTGTGATTTACGCCAGTGCTCATAACCAGCTCTGTTGCTTCGCTATCTCGCTTTCGAGTTTCTTCGAAAATTTTTACGCGTCTTGTCCCCCCCCCCAAAAAAAAAATTCGGCGTACACCTCTGGTCACCTCCGAAAATTTTTGACATGAGCCCCCTCCCCCTCCAAAATAGTGAGCCCCCTGGGTTGTTTGTCCCCCCAATCCAGAATTGCTTCCGGCGCGCCTGGCTAGTGGCGTATATACCACAGAACTCGTAAAGACGTCTTTAGGAGTTCTGTGGTATACACGGGAGACAGAGGGGGCACGTGCCCCGGGCGGCACTTGAAGGGGCGCAAAAAACGCAAAAGAGAGAAAGAGCCCCAATACGCCGGGGGGGGGGGGAGGGCACTCAGATTTTATTTATTTTTTATTTTTTTCCAGACGGGGTTATGCCGCAGCCGTAGTATAAGGAACGGACTAGAAGCGAAAAACACAGGGTCTTTGGAACGGTGGATCCATACCCAGCTGTGCGAAAAAAACATGTACATGCATATATAGTGCGTCCCCCAAAAAAGTTAACAGTTGGAAAAAGTCTCCCCAAATTAATATTTCAGAATATTTTCCATAAATTTTCATTCCTGTCCATAGCTTAGGGTCTCTCCTATGCAATAACACCAAAAAAATCTGACTTGTTATTAAGCTTGAGTGATCAAAAACCACTTTTGTGAAAAGGTGCAAAATTCAGACTTGACAAGAATTGGTATTTGTCCTGGATTGTAAGAACGACGTTAAGAACCGTTTAAAACTGACAGCTGAACAAAGTCTCCCCTTTTAAATATTCCAAAATATTTTCAGGAAAACCACTTTTGTGAAAAGGTGCAAAATTCAGACTTGACAAGAATTGGTATTTGTCCTGGATTGTATGAACGAAGTTAAGAACCGTTTAAAACTGACAGCTGAACAAAGTCTCCCCTTTTAAATATTCCAAAATATTTTCAGGAAATGTTCATACCTGTGGAAAGCTTAGGGTCTCTTCTATCATATGACACCAAAATATCTCACAATATTTTACGCTTGAGTGAGCAAAAGCCAATTTTTGTGAAAGAATGCAAAATCCATACTTCACAAATGTTTACCTTCTGGCTGGTGTCAGCAAAGTTAAGAGTCATGAAAAGGCTTTAAAATGTTATATTCTGATCATTAAATTACAATTTATGAAAGAACAGACTTTGTTCACTGTATGTCCTGATATATCCCATAGAAATTTATGGTTGAGTGAGCAAGCCAGGTGAAATTAAAAGACTCACCAATAGTAACAAAGTAGTTAATTGCTCACTGAAGCATAGAATATTGATGGGATGTGTAAAGAAATACATAGAACAAAGCCTGTTCTTTCATATTTTTTTTTTTTTTTTTTTTTTTTTGAACCAGAATATGGAAATTTCTAAGCCTTTTTATGACTCGGCTTGGCTGATACCAGCCAGAGTCAATATCAGTTCTTGTCAAGTCTGGATTTTGTATCCTTTCACAAAACTGGCTTTTGCTCACTCAGGCATAGAATATTGGTTGATATTTTGGTGTCATTTGATAGAAGAGACCCAAAGCTATCCAAAATTTCCCTAGAATAGTTTGAAATATTTATTTGGGTAGACTTTTTCCAACTGTTAATTTTTTTTCTGGGACGCACTGTAGTAGAGTTACCTACGCACTATGTAACTCTGGCATATAGGCAAATGCGCACCCAAGTGAATGGACGTAGGTACGCGAAAGCAAGGGAACGGGGCGCGCCGGGGAAACGGAGAGAGACGAGCGCTTTTGATCCGATCGGGTATCTTGAGAACGCATTAGAAGGATGAGAACGGCAGTTTATGGAAATTCGGGTATCTTGAGAACGGCAATCGGCCGTTGAAAAAGGGGGTCGTCAAAGCGGAACATACCCGTCTGTCCAATTTATTGAGTGCCCCCCCCCTCCCCGGGCCCAATACAGGGTAAATATGGTAAAGCTGCGGGGAAAAGTGTTTTTGCCAAAATTTTCTAATGCTCGGAAGCTTTGCTCCCTAGCATAATTATGTTTTCTTCTTATGTTTTTCGTAATTTTGCACCCGCATTTTAGGATATGGTGCATAAGTAGCGTTTTAATGGGTTCAAAATTCGCACTATATGCTTTGCTCGCTAGCGATATATTGCATTTAAAAAAAAGATAAGAATCGCGTTAAATTTTGCGCCCCTATAACATGATATAATAACATTTTCAAAGGTCCAACTTTTTTTATTTAAAAGTCCCAATTTTCCATTGCCTTGCAAGATAGCTCGAATAATTTCTTCGGGTATTTCTTTGATTTTGCGGCACAAATATAGGAAGAAGTGAAGGGAACAGGATTTTGTTAATGCTGGAAATTTCAAAAATTACTCTAAAGTTAGGATGCTATGCTTCATTTTTTCACAGGGTAACATGAATTAGAAATGCATTTCCGAGGGATAGCTTTGCACAAAAAATTACCGCTCAGTCGCTTTGCTCCCTCGCTTGTAGTTAGGCCTATTTATGAATCTTTGGCTGCCAATCCCTGTGTACGAGGATCAAAATCATTTTTGCGTAATGTCATAATTTCCTGAATTAAACAGGGAAAATGGGAAGGCTCGATCTGGGCCTGTTGAACTTTGCAAACACCTTGTTAGGCTTACCAAACCTTATATTTCTTTCTGTCGATTTTTTTAAAGAGAGAGAGAGAGGGGGGGGGGGGGGGGGGAGAGAAAGAGAGGAAGAAAGAAAGAAAAATAATGAATGCATCGTTAAGAACCCATCCTCAAACAAGAAGATTAAATTATGAATTTGTTATTTGTATTCGATGCTCTTCGCAGTTATATAGGCACCCAAGTACTACTAGACTTTTGACCCGGGACTTTTGATGAAAAAGCTCTAAACGAATAATTTAAAACTACATTCATTAGCTCTTTTAAGGTTTTGGGATAATCCATATTGTTACCAATTGAATAAGAAATGCTAACCGCCTGTCCCAAAATCTTACAGGGTAATTAATCACCACCACTTAGTAATGTATAGTACATTAGAGCGATGATATTCGAACGAACTGACAGATAACCGAGTACTAAATTAGGCCTATATTGTGCCAAATACTTTATATTTGATTATTTGGGGCAACGCTCAATCTCATGCAATCTCTAGTGACTTGCAGTTTGCTTTCATGTTGTCTTTAGTACAATGTATTTTCAATATCTCATATCAAATCTGCTGATGTACCGATGAAGAGATGATTACATTCCGGGGGGGGGGGGGCACTCAGTATATAGTGTGCGGTGGGTATGTGCCGCCCAGAAGACCCCCATTTTTACACTCAAATTTCTGTTCCAAAATATAAAAATTTTTCTTGTTGAAAAAAAGAAGAGAGAAAACCTTTTTTTTTTTTTTCATTCCGTCGTTCAGGCCGTTCTGGCCCGCCCCGGCCCGTTTCGAAGAATATCATTTTTGGTGAAAAGAGGTAGCGACAATTTTTTTTTTTCTCGCCAGCCTTTAAAAATTTGCTCAGTGGGGGGGGGGGGGGGGGTTCATATGTTTTCCTCCATAATTCCCTGACAAGCAAAAAGAAAAAAAAAGTTTCAAGTTTCAGTTCGAAAAGGTAGATCCGTAGTTTTTTCGTCTCACCAGCCCTGAAAAAGTCGCTCCGTGGGGGGGGGGGGGCGTTTCAGATTTTATGGGGATCCAGAATTCTCTGACTAGCAAAAAAAAAGTCTAAAAAGGGGGATTTTTTCTGTCAAAAGTTGTCAGGGGGGGGCACTCTGCCCCCCTGCCCCCCCCCCTTGGATACGATAGTGGTCATAATACAAGTTCGCCGACATCCCACTGAAACGCGTGTATCAAAATTAACATGCGTTTCAGTGGGATGTCGGCGAACTTGTACTTATGACGGTTTGATGAAACGATGCCCAGTTCCGTATAGCATCATTATGTATATTATAATCCAGACTATGCAGTTCCAAAGAGCCCCCTTTTCAAAAAATGTTAGTAGTTCCGAAGACCATCCGTTTCATGATACGCTCGTTCCGAACCCCCCCCCCCCCTTTTTTTATCTTGCTGGCGGCAAATACCCACCACTTTTGGTTCGAGAGCCCCCCCCCCCCCCCAGGGGCGTCGCTAGAACATTTTGAATAGGGGGGGGGGGTGTGACACCCAAAATTGCCGACAAATCTTTAGGTTGTGATACCCAAATTTGCCGACAAAAATGCTACACCCTAATCCCTCTCCCCCACAAATAATAATAAAAGAAAATCGCAGACGTAGAGATTTTGATCATACGGGCCCATTTTCGCAAGGAGGAGGCTGACGCCTTTTGCCCGAATATCAACTTTTCAATTTCTAAATTTTTGCGATCGAGCGAAGCGAGCGAGCAATTTTTTTTAAACTTTTCGTAGTGGAAATGTACAGAGGGTTACATACAGAAGTTATTTTAAATGATTACCTGGGAACCTCGCTGCCCAAATATGTGGATATTCTGGCAACCCGCTGCCCGAATATGAAGTGGTGGTGTGTGTTGTAGCGGATCGACCGTAGTCGCCATCGCCTTCGTTCGCTGGTACATCATCACAAAATCCGTTCGCGGTCACCAGGGCCTCCACACTCCGAAGAAAATCGCCATAGTGGTGACGACCATCTGGATGGAGTCAGTCTCATTTATGGTCGTGCCCCCTGTACTAGTTGTCGGGACTCTAGGGTATTCTGAATACTACGGCCTGTGCTCTTTAACAGATACATTTCGCCATGTTTTCCGACACAACAGGCAGATTCGAAACAATCTTGCCTTTGTCGAAGACCTTAGATCAAAGATAACACAGGACCATCAGAGCATGGCTTTGTCCTTACCTCAAGATCCTCGTCCACCAAAGATCAATGTCTTCAACAAAATGGAGGTTGAAATCACCAAGAATTATCTTCATCGTAGTATGAATGCTCTTTCTCTGTTTCCTAGCAATCAGCGTCAATTTAATCATCCCTGGTTTTGACGTATTCACTCTTTATAGCACCATGATAATCGAGCTGAGACTTGTGTTCAAGAATTTCAAAGCAAAAATGCCTAAGAATTCGATTGGGTTATAGACAAAATAAGAAGCATGGAACAAGCTGTCGTACAAACATGCAGACTTTTCTTCTTTTTTTTTTCTTTCTTTCTTTTTTTTTGTAATCGGTGAAAGTATACGGTAGTCTTGTTTTACCTTCCGAGGGAAAGAGTTCAATCTATTACGACACGAACCTCTTAATAATAACATTGGGAGCGTTAACGAGATGCTAAAAGTCACATGCAGTGATATCATTTCGATGGGTGATCATCTCGTCATTATCGTGATCTTTCATTGCCCAACAACTAGGTATAGTACGCAATTATGTTGAAATTCGTCCCTGAATGTTTGACTGACGTTCCATTTCCTGGTAATCATTACAAAAATGACTACCAAAAACCGTTTTAAACTACTTATTTGGTTTGAGCTGACTTTCAAGACTGACAGCTATTGAAAATTTTAATCGAAGTCATAATAATAATTATAATAATAATAATAATAATAATAATAGTGGGTTCTTGTATAGCGCACATGTCTGTCAAACTTGACACTCTTGGCGCTCCACAATTATTACCCTGGCTTTAGCATGGCTGCACTTACGGCGCTCAATCACGCATAGGATTGAAAATGTTATTGATAAACCAAAGAAAAGGTTCAACTTAGCTGAATGTAATCATCTCTTCATCGGTACATCAGTAGATTTGATATGTGATATTGAAAATACATTGTACTAGAGACAACATGAAAGCAAACTGCAAGTCACTTGAGACTGAGATTGAGCGTTGCCCCAAATAATCAAATATAAGGTATTTAGCACAATATAGGCATAGTAGTATTCGGTTATCTGTCAGTGCGTTCGAATAATATCATCGCTCTAAGGTACTATGCTCGATTTCGATTAGGCCTTCAAGCTTAACGATGGCAGTTACGGAGATGGACTTGATAAGTTTCGAAACAACTCCTGGAAATTGTTCCGAAGCCCTTGTAGTATCTTTTCATCATCGCGCTATTATTGCATCGATCTTGATCGTCTTGACAATAATCGGGCTGTTTGGTAATGGCCTCGTCATTATTTCCGTCGTCGTTGCGAAGAAGCTCCGCACGGTCACGAACATCTTGGTCATCAATCTCGCTTTTGCCGATCTCCTAACGTGTCTCTGCCTACCGTTCCTGAGCTTGGGCTTCCTAAGTCAAACGGGAAGCTATCCTCTTCACGAGACAGTCTGCGCAACTGTAGCGGGTATCGTGTTTACTTGTGTCTGTTGTAGCGGATCGACCGTAGTCGCCATCGCCTTCGTTCGCTGGTACGTCATCACAAAATCCGTTCGCGGTCACCAGGGCCTCCACACTCCAAAGAAAATCGCCATAGTGGTGACGACCATCTGGATGGAGTCAGTCTCATTTATGGTCGTGCCCCCTGTACTAGGTGTCGGGACTTTAGGGTATTCTGAATACTACGGTCTGTGCTCTTTAACAGATACAAATCCACTTTACGTTTATTACTGCATGCTTCAAGGAACTTTGATTGCCATTGGTCTAATGCTTACCCTGATATTCTACATTCTGGCATTTCGCCATGTTTTCCGACACAACAGGCAGATTCGAGACAATCTTGCCTTTGTCGAAGACCTTAGATCAAAGGTAACACAGGACCATCAGAGCATGGCTTTGTCCTTACATCAGGATCCTCGTCCACCAAAGATCAATGCCATCATCAAAATGGAGGTTGAAATCACCAAGAATCTCTTCATCGTCGTGTGCATGCTCTTTCTCTGTTTCCTAGCAATCAGCGTCAATTTAATCATCCCTGGTTTTGACGTATTCACTCTTTATAGCACTATAATAATGATGGCAAACAGCGTAGTCAATCCGATCATCTATGGATTCAAGCACCCGAACTTTCGAGAGGTCTTTAGAAGCCTCCTTTGCTTCCGTACCACTCGAGCTTGAATCAAATTGATTTGCCAATAATGACAATGAATCATTTTTTTCAAGTTAAAAATTTCGGGTCATTCACTAATCTGCTGGTCTACTAAACTTTATCATGTTTATCGAGAAGCATTCATAACTGAAAGGTTCTAGAGTAAAATAGAATAAAGGTAGTCACGTATTTTCAAGAACATAGTTTCATAATTTACCATTGGATAAAGATGGGGGTGGTGTAGAATGTATCCGTAAAGCCCGTGTTTTGATTGTTCAGTAATTCTATACTCAGATACTCTGACGACTGCAACTTCCCTTCGATTCTAGGATAACGACCCCGAGGTTCTTACTGTGGCAAGTACCTCCTTGAAAACGTTACATGTTGTTTTCCCGAAGATTCATTATTACAAAGGTTCATTATTCCAAAGGATTAATCCGAAAGGTCCGTTATTCCGAGGGAGGGGAAAAGCGCGAGAAGGGTTTCATCAATTTTACATATTGCCTTCCTCAAATCCCCTTCTCTCTTATACGTACCTCTTCCCCTCAGTTTTCGCCATTTTATTAGGGGGAACTTGTCCCCATAGGTACGCTACTCTACATTTTTTAAAGTTCACAATGTTACTGTTCAGAATTTCTTAAACTAGTAATTAAAAATGATCAAATTACACTTTCAACGAGAAGTTATCACATTTTTCGTAACTAATGATAGAAAATTAACAATTTTGAAGGTCCATGAAAAAGTACCGGATTATATTCCTTATATAGTATTTCCTCAGCCCACCACTTTATGGTATTTCTTGTAGAAAGACAAAACCTTATTCTACAACTACAAAGAGATACCTGAACCCTGACTAATAATACAGGGCCTTTTCAGGGTCATAAAATATATCCAATTATGCATTTATGAGAGTTCTGAAAATAACAAAATTGCCAAAACATTATGAAATTAAATTTCAAACCCTTATAGTGGAAACTGTTTCAAGCCTTTCAGAATCGTCGTCCTTTCGAGGGATAGGGTTTGAGGTCATTTCCATGCCATTCGGCTCGCGATAGCAAGGGGTTGTTGCACTGTACGGGAATTTCCTGGCAGTCAGGATACCGGGAATGCCCGTTTTTCCACATTTTTTTTTTTTTTTACAGGAAATCAGCATATATTTACAATAAAATTATGTAAATTTACAATAAAATTATGTAAATATATGCTGATTTCCGGTAAACCAACAAACTTGCTGTTGTTTTACAGTCTTTTTCTGTAAAACAACAGCAACAAACTTGCTGTTGTTTTACAGGAAAAGACTGCAAAACTGAAAAAAGGGCAATAATTTCAAGGGCTAAAAAACTTGTAATTTTATCATGTGTACAGTTATTTTTTACAGTATGGTATTGCTCCACTTCGCTCCTACTAACAACCTCTTTCTTCTCTTTTACGGACCCCCCCCCCCCCCTCTCTCTCTCTATCTTTTTGTCTATTACTTTCTTTCTTTATATCTTCTCTCTCCCTTTCTCTAAACTAATCATTAATTAAAAGACACCGGATGGGTTCACATCGAAATAAGAGGGCCTTAAGACCCAGTTGATCATCCAACCACGGACCTTATGGAAGTCGACCTACCACTAGTTCCAGAATAAACCTGTCGAACAGTGACTCGCAACAACGGAATCCCTGTCAACATCACCACTGGACTGTGAGCGGGATCAGGCCAAGAACAGGATTCCTGTGAAGGGGATCCTGGTGGTCCTTTAGTTGTGAGTGGGAACGTCATCTACATACAGATCGGCATTGTGAGCTATGGTCTAGGGTGTGGGTTGCAGGATGCCTATGCTGCCTACACCAGACTCCCACACTTTCTTGATTGGGTGGAGAAGCCAATTTCAGATAATACGGTCATCTTCGTAGATTGTGGCTAATGGAGCCTCAAATAAATTACACCCCTGTCACACCAACGATACTGACACGACACCGACAACACCATCATCATCATCATCCCGTGAATCCCCTCACTGAGGGGGGGGGGGGGGGTCGGGTCTTCTCGTCACCGCCCTCCATTTAGTTCTGTCATTTACTAGCTCCAAATCCACTTCGGCGCCATCCTCTTTGATACAATCCATCCATTTCTTCCTCGGTCTTCCTCTCTTTCTCTTCCCCTCTCCACTGTGTTCTAATGCCCATCGAATGAGGTCATTCTCTTGGCTCCTCTTCACATGTCCATACCATCTGAGTCTGCTCTCTTTCATTTTCTCTCTTATCCCTATCACCCCAACATCTTTCTGCACTTCCACATTCCTTCTTCTGTCCAATCTGGTGACTCCTCCAATAGTTCTTAAGCATATCATCTCTGCCACTTCCAGCTTCTTGATCTGCTCCTCCTTCACAGCCCATGTCTCACCTCCATACAATGTCACTGGATGAACCATAGTCTTGTAGATCTGGGCCTTCAGCTTCAAGGGCATCCTTTTGTCATAAACTACACCACTAACACTTCTCGGTCTCTGTTGTCGGTCTAAAACACCGACAACAGACAGAACAAAAAAATCATATCACCCCGAATGGTCAAGAATTGGTCCATTTGGAGCCGGTGCGGAATGGAGGCGTGACCGAGGTATTACACCTCATATTGTACGCTGATAGACCAGTTCGTATGTAGCAAATGTCACAAATGACCCCAAATATCCACAGATCTTTTAGACATGGAGGGGTCACTTTAATGTGCACTTCAGAAAAAATAACTCTGGGAGTGATAGAGGTGCCTCATGAATAGCTTTTTCCCCCCCCCCCCCCCTTTAAAAAGAATGCTTCCATCTGGATGTCATGGAATGCGCCATTAGTGCATAAATGAATAATGATTGCATGACATTCATGAGCACATATCAAATATTCGTGTCAGTGGGTTTTAGAATTCAGTGTCACAGATGACCTTTATAATTATGCTCATGCTCAGATTGCATCTACGAACTGACTTATTATGTACTGTTAAATAATCAATTTGTAACAAATTTGCGCTGTAATATCAGCTGATATACCCCCTATTCTCATCTGCTGAATCATTTTTGCTATCCTCAGTTTCCATACTTTGACTGTGGAAAAACGCATAATGATGTTCCCAGAGTAACATATTTTTATTTTCCCGGCGTTCTCCACACAAGCTTCCCTTTTAGGTTGTTCATCTCTTTGTACTTTCATGACTTTGCAATTTTTGCGATATTTATTTCTATTGTCAAACAGGATGTAGTTCCACAATTATGTCTATGTATCATTCTGACAACTAGTTGAATTAGATATATTCTTTGATGAGGTATCTTTAACATGATTTGAAAGATTGATTTACTGATGTTATAAATAGTGTATCGAGTGATATGATCATGTTGTAATAACCACTTCTTAAATATAAAATGTCTTAGGCCGACTTTTTTGCGATTAAACAGTTGCAGTTTACATGTTGTGCAAGAGGTCATCGAATATTTTATAACTTGACCTTTAATATTGTTAAGAATTTATCATACTGGAAGTCGAGAACTTCCAATTTTTATAAAGAACATAATTATAAAACATCATCAGCAGTTGTATTTAACAATATTTGTTTTACTGTAAATGCTATCATTACTACTAAAAGTTACGTTGTTATCATTGTTATTATTGTTCTAACTCTCTTTATCATCACATGATTATGAAGGAGATCTTATGAATATCAACAAAATATTAATCAAAATAGAATAAAAGCATGAATTCCAAGGTTTTCTTGATAGACAGAGGTATTTCGTTAATGAATCTATTTTAAAAATTGTATATTCTTTTATTACTCTTCCCCATTTTGACTACGCAGATATAATTTGGCAGTCTGCCCCTGAGAGATATTTAGATTTGTTACAAAAACTTCAGAACAGAGCAGGTAGAATCATATTAAAGATAAATCCATATTCCCATACCACTAATTCTCATATCCATGACATTTTAAAATGGAAAAGATCGAGTGTCCGTCAATAAGAACATATGCATAATTATGATGTTCAAAATTTTAAATGATCTTGTACTTATATGTATATCAGACGCCCCATTCCTATTAAACCAGACATGTATTTTCTTCGTTCTATAGGTAACTTCAGTCTCTCAAAACCGAGAACCAATAACTGTAAAAGAACATTCTACTATAGAGGAGCTTCATTATACAACAAATTGCCATCAAATCCCCGTAGTGCTTTTAAATCCAATCTACAAAATTATTTCAAGGTATAGAACTGTGCACAAGTTTTCATCTCTCTCTTTCCTTCTATTTTTTGTTTTGTTTATAGGGTTTGTATGGTTCTGTCTCCCTTATAAAACATTGAATTTGTACTGCAAATATAATCGAAAAGAAGTGTATTTTATAATGATATCATGCATGTCCAATACATTGTTTTTGTTTTGTTTCGTTTCGTACAATATAATTTGATGTATTCAATAAGACTTAGTAAGTCTATTTTCCAAGAATTGTAATATTTGTACATATCATTGTTATCAAGGACCCCATGGAAAAACAGCCGTATTTTGTTAATACGGCTGAAATGGGCTATCCGCTGTATGTGAATCGTGAGTCATATTATGTATATTATTTATGTCATTGATTACGGAAATAAAAACAAACAATCAAGCAAGATGGATAGGAGGACAGAAGAAGTTTTAGTATGCTTCAGAAACAACAAAATTAAATTATAAAGAAGCAGAAAACTTATTTTTCTTAATAATCCTATATTAACAAAGACATTTAATTTAACAATTTTTGAGTTATCTACCGAAAAAAACAGGGACTGGGACTTTGTTTATGTTGTATTTCTTAAGAACATCAAAACAAAATGTTGTAATATGTATTGCTTTATCATGTGTTTTATATTTCACTAAAGATTGAATTAGTGTAGTGACTTTCTTATCCAGAAATATAGTCAGTCATAGACACGTATCACCACGCTCCAATCACCGTTTGCTAAATTCTCTTATTTTCTTTCTCTTCCCCCCCCCCCCCCCTCGATTTTGATTATTTATCACTTTCGACTTTGATTATTTATGGCCGTAGGTAACTCAGTATAGAGAATTTAATTTAATTTTTCATGATTTACCATGAAAATCCTTAGCATTATGCAAGTTCAATAAAAGAACAAAACAACTATATTGGTGACATCATTCTGAAAATCCGTTTTTGAAAGCGAATCAGGACAAGGCTTGCCATGGTTCAATTTGATGTATTAAATGTTTCACATTTTAAGCTCCGTTATATCAATCACACCATTTCTAACTTTAAATGCATAAAATGATATCCATCTGTTTTGTAAAGGCATATATTTTTTTGGAATACCTTTATGCATTCTTTCGTTGTTAACCTTGATATCATGTATCACATTATAAAGGGTTCAGAGAAGACACGGTTTACATTTTATTCAAATATATGCGTTCGATGTCACCTCCGTCAATGGCTCTTTTAAATTTTATCTAGGATTATTTTGAGCCGAGCGCTCTGAAGTAAACTTAAATACATGCCCAAAGTACTCTCTCTAAAAAATAGAGTGATTTTTCACTATGTTTTCACTCCCCCGGGAGTCACGTCAGTGATCACTTTTTAGGAGTGAATATCGAGTGACTATCGAGTGCTCTCTAAAAGGAAAAGAGTGGAGTTTCACTCTATTTTCACTTATTTTCATTCCCCCGGGGAGTGACGTCAGTGATCACTCAATTTTTTTAAATTTTTTTTAGAGAGAGTATTTAAGATATGACCTAAAAACACAACATAATTATACATAAGGCTTAGTAATTCAGCCAAGTGATAAAACCGAGTAACCATGGTAACAAAAACGAATGTTTATTCAGTAATCATGAAAGTGGCATCTTTCAATAATTTAGTGATGAGATAGCGTTAATGCATGGCAAAGGCTTGTATCTCTTGAAAAGGCGCTTCATAAACTGGATGTATTTATTATTAAAAGCATGCTGAAAGAGATTGCCCTATTTACCATCACTGGCTATAAGAACAAAATAGGTCAGCATGGGCTACTCATACAAATATAATTGGTATGGCAAGCCTCGTCTGTTTAGTGAACAGTGAATCGAAGGTCACTGTGATCAAACAAAAGATTCGGGGATATAATGAAAGAAGTTGCACAATGAAACTGGAGGTTCTTTTATTTTTTAGTATTCGTCAATATATTTTGTATAAATTTCTACTGTTAAACACATTTTTTTTTCACGGAAAAAAATGTAAATTTCAACTCATTCTAGTTTTTGCACATGGCTAGAAGAAACATACTCCGTTTCAAGTCTCGCGTTATATCTTCAACTTATCGGGCTATGTACTACTTGATACATCCCAAAGATTACATGTCGTTTTTCCAAAGGTTCATAATTCCGAAAATGAATAAGGGTTCATAATTCCGAAAATGAATAAGGGTTCATAATTCCGAAAATGAAATAAGGTTCGTTATTCCGAAAATGAAGTAGGGTTCATAATTCCGAAAATGAAATAGGGTTCATAATTCCGATGGTTTATATAATTCCGAAAAAGTAAAAGAACCCTACATCATTTTATTCGGAATTACGAACCTTCGGAATAATGTATCATATTTCATATTTGGAGTTATGAACCCCTTTTCATTTTCGGAAGTAGGCCTACACCCCATTTCACTTTTGGAATTACGAACCCTATTTCATTTTTTAAATTTTGAACCTTCAAAAAATGAACCTTCGGAGTAATGCAACAAATGTTTGAAACTATGAACCCTACTTCATTTTCAGAATTATGAACCCCCTGGTATGGGAAATTTGTGTTTCGGAATTACGAACCTTCGGAAAACGAACCTTTTGGAAAACGAGTGTCTCCCAACCAAAATGACATGACTTTTCCTTTTAACTTTTGCGGATCAAGTTACATATTCATATAGTAGATAAATCACAAACCAAGTGTATGTGCGTTATGTTAAATCAGAGGCTTCGCTAGACCATTTTGAAGGGAGGAGGGGGGGGGGGGTCGGACTAGCTCTACCAGCGAATTAGCTGAAAATTTTCCAGCCATACAAAAAAACAAAAACAGTTTTCACATTTCCAAATTGCCGACAAGGTAAAATAATGGTTGTCAAATTTCAAATTTGCCGACAGATAATCCATTTAGTCCAACAAGCAAGCAAAGAATTTAAAAAGAAGTCATGAAATTTCAGATATGCCGACATGGCAGCAAATTGCCAGTTTGCCGACAGAAAATTGTAATGAGGTGAAACTCTTCTGGCCACGCTCCTGCCCCTATGATCACATCAGGAGAGCGGCAATATTGGGATTTGACATATTGTGGGTCTAACGTTGTTACAAGTGGCACTGTGAAATTTCCCAGTATCCATTTTGACAAATGCACAGTAGTTGGCTTCATAAACTGGCTCGCCATGCTCCCAATCTGAGGAAAAGATGCAAGGATAAAATAGAAAAGGTATGTGATATAAAAAGGTTCAGACTTGTCTCTATGTTTCTTAGCATCGTGATTAGAATCAGAATTAGAATTTAAAATGAAGTGTATTTAACTTGACTGATCTCTTTCTCAAATGTGTAGAGTGTGTTGAGGTAACCAGGTAAGTTATTCATTTTAATAAACAAAAAAAAAAGAAGAAAATAATGCAACTAAAAAAAAAAATTTTTTTAAAAACTTCTTGTACATGCATTACTTACTCATGTATAAGAAGGGATGTCGTATTCTATCGACTTCGCACACCCACGTCGTGTCTTTGAAGTGGCAGTTGACCCAGGGATCACTTTCGTTGAAAGTTTGGGCGAAAAGTTCATATTCATTGTGACTTTCAAAGAAGAGAAGGGAAGGCTCTCCTGCGATGCTATCTAATTGTACAGAGGAAAGAACCGCGCAGGCATCTTTTGCATCTACCCAGGCCCTGCCTTCAGAAATTTGGATGCACTTGGTCCCTAGATATTTCCATCCCTCAGGGCAAACGTCTCCAGCATCTAAAAAGTGAATACATACATGTGTTTGATAACCAGGAGAAAGGACAATAAAGGATTTGTAGATAACAGGGTTTCATCATATTTTGCTGCAACTGACCTTTCTCGGTTAATAGTACGTCACGTTTCCCCCTCTTTTTACTCTAGAGAAAAAATATATTTTCAGCATATTGCTCATTAGCAGGATTTTTTTAGTTTTCAGGTACACTTAGATATTCACCCTAATCTTTTTTGCATGCGTTTTTGGCTCTTTGTTCACTTTAGTTCTGGTTTATTACTGTTTATTTTCATGCCTTCTGATTGAAAAAAGAAAAGAATTTGTAATTTGTACATTTTTCTTGCCAAAAAGTGTTAAAGTTATTTGAGTTGAAAAAATGATAATGAAATTTGCACTTAATTGTCTCTTGTATGATTTATTTTTGTTTGTACATGCTATTATGTTGATCATTGTATTTTGATGTACAGGTGAAAGCGATTTGAAGAGAGTTGAAAAAGAGTTGAAAATGGTTAAGCTGATGCTTACAGTTTTATTATTGCATCAACTACATGTATGTTAACTGTTATGGGATCATTAATTCCTAAAACATCAAAGATAATTAAATTGATTACGAGGATGATTATGATGATGACAATGATGGTGATGATAATGATTATGATGATCATGATTATGATGACGGTGATGACGATAATGCTGATGATAGTAATGAAGAATGAAGGTTGTGATGGGAAAGGGAAGGTAAAATGTTGTTGCTATGTAGGGCAAGCTACTTTCTAATTATATGGACAGAGCTGTGAAAGTCGACAAGGGACTAGCAATGAACGACCTCACTAGGGCATTAACTGCTACTGGGGCTCAAATTTCAATCAATTTCAAGTTGTTGCTCA
Source organism: Heliocidaris tuberculata (assembly GCA_025618425.1). Taxonomy (NCBI): domain Eukaryota; kingdom Metazoa; phylum Echinodermata; class Echinoidea; order Camarodonta; family Echinometridae; genus Heliocidaris; species Heliocidaris tuberculata. Next base: position 25,556,590 of record CM046848.1, read on the forward strand.
GTATCGGGCAGAGGTTCCAACAGTCCAATAAACCATTTAAAGAGATAGACTGACAATAGGAAGGGTAGGGGATAAGAGAGGTAGTTTCATGTTCATGATAAACTTTGTGTACAGCTATTACCCCTCAGGAATTTTCATGCAAAAGGGACTAAATCCAAAAAAATAATTAATATAGAAAATTATATAAAATTTAAGACATGTGCAGGATTTTTTCAATTGTCATTTTTGTTACCTATATTGATGACTCTTAAACATAGTAGAAGAACTTCTTGAATGGAAACATATAATTGTGTGAAATAAAAAACCTTGATTTACGAAGAATTAGCTAAAGTGGATTTAGTCCCTTTTGCATGAAAAGTGTTTTGGATTTAGGCCCTTTTGAATGAAAACATGAATTTCATGTCCATTTTTAATAAACTTCCTGAAACTTTTGGAAGTTGGACTATAGTCAGTTTGATCCACATGGTGAATGTCTATGTAAGCATGCAAAAACTGCCAAATGATAAAAAATGGATTTAGTCCCTTTTGCATGATGTCAGCTCTTCATATATATCGACGCGCCCGTACGCACCAACATCATGGAAACCAAGTCCGACTTGGGTTCCTCGGGCGCGGTTTTATGTTATCCTCCATTTCATTCCTTCTCCTTAACCGCTGACGTGTAAAATGCCATCCTGGGGTAGATGCGGCTGCACGCAATTTTTTTTTTTTTTTTTTTTTTTGGTTTTGTTTTTGTTCCCCTTTAATACGGTTGCGATGTAATAATATACAAATAATGCACTGTTGAGAGTGTGTTAGGGCAGGATAGTGCACGAAGTTTAGTCAGTCCATAGTGATAATGCACGCGCCCGTAGGGCAAGTGCATTATCGCTATTGCACTGACTAAACCGAGTGCACTTTCATGCCCTAACACACGAACAAAAAAGTGCATTATTTGTTTTATAAAACGGGTCGGCAACACAGAATGTCATTAGGCCTAACAATTAAAGTTCGTCAGTGATCTAGTATTAGAATAGATTCTATTAGAATAGATTAAATCTAACAAGTTGGATCTTATTTTAGATAGAATAACGTTGCGGACCTAACGACGTTAGATTTAAGTGAGGAATCTTAAACTTTAATAAAGTATACATGTAACTGTTAGATCTAACATTAAGACAAGTTGAAAGTTAGATCTAATGTTAGACTAAATCAGACTAGACCTGCCGTTAGGTCTAGAGAGATTCTAGATGGGTTTAGATCTAGATCTACGTTAGATCTAAATCTAACATGTTAATCTAAGTTAGATCTAACGTTAGTTTTTTTTTTTCTATTTGATCTACATCTAACGTTAGATCTATTAACGTTAGATCTAACATTAACTGTTGGACTACGGTACTACTTAGTAGTACCGTACTTACCAGTAAGTGCCAGTGGGAGTGGGAGCAATATTTGCCTTTGGTCCAAACTTTGCCAAACCTGATGGACACGTTGAACACACAACAGAGTACCGTACGGTACCGGTACTCTAAGATCTTCTGACTAGTCAACATTAGAATCCTGGCGCTTGCTTGTAGTTGTATGGCCCTCAAATTTTGCCCAAAATAAATTCCATCCTATAGGCCTACTACGCAAGGAAGAACCATACGTGTATTAACAGTAAAAGGGCAAAATGGAAGTTGTCCCACAAAGTTAAAGCGTCCTGAGTTAGATGATGACTCCTCATTTACGTTACTGAAGCAAACTAGCTGCGCTAGCTAGCTAGCTACGCGCTGTATTTTTATGTACACAAATAATTCCTGAACGCGGAAGCGATATCGATAATATCGCGAGATATCGAGCGTGCGTTATCAATCATGTCAATAAGTTTCGCGCAATTTGTTGCATCTGCGCGTAGCTTGAATGTCATCAGAATGACACGTGCGCGCCACTGATCTCTGTAGAGATCAGTGGTGCGCGCGCACAGAATCAGTCTAAAAACACAAAATATTTCATAACTAATTCATAAAAAAGCCAGAATTCAACAAAACAGCACTGCTAACCAATTAACAAAATTACCTTGTCACTGCGAGTCGATTACTTTTCCCATAGAAACGCGTGTAATTTGGGTGCTCTACGTTTTTGTGAGGCAACATAAAAAGGCCGTTTTCAAACAAAATTGGCCAGAATTCTACATATGAGATGATTACATTTTTATGCTCAGCAGCTTCTTTGTTTCTTCAATATTCATATTCCTTTTTAACTGAATTAAATTGTTAAAAAGTGAAAAAGATATAAGTATTTCTAAAAGTTGAAATTTACGTTTTTCATGATTAATGTACAGGGTTCTATGGAGGGAATCGCAGAGGGAAAGTGATACGCGCGCGCGCATGGTTGAGAATGCAACACACTTTTTGGTATGTTTGATGGGAACTTTTTTGCACGGTGGGAGAGAATAATGCACGGTCACGTGATGTCATTTTACCAATAACATTGCCTACATTCTTGAACCCGTTTTATAAAAATGACTGATTCCTTACTATGTTTGCAGTGTGAGCCAGAGTAGCCAACTTCACAGTGACACGAGTAGCCATCCAGGGTTTCCTCGCAGGTTCCTCCATGGAAGCAAGGAGACGACATGCATGCTGCGTGGTGGGGATTATAACAGTAAAGGAATTGTGAGGAAATAAGCCTCCAGAAAGCTATATTGCTTTATTAAGCCTATAAAGTGAATGAATATCATGACCTCATCCTGAAGTAGAGCTGTTGACTGTGCGGACGTAACGGATAAAAACGGAAACAGAAACATAGCTCACTTCCTCACGCAACCGTTCGATGTCGTCACACTGCAACTATTAATGAGAATTTTTCATGTAGGCCTAGAAAATGTTATATTTGAAACATGAAATATTTTACAAGCCGGATTATTTTGACACGAATGTAGGGCAAAATTATGTTTTTTTCCTAATAAACGTAGTATATTACATTCACAGTTTTGTAGGAAAATAATACTGTGAGTTTTGACAAAGACGGGTTCGATCAATTGAACCTTTACAGCGACGTTAGCTTTGTAAATTGTTCTGTATCAATTATTGCTTGTTCACACACATATATATACACACACACACACACACGCCCACCCCCCGCCCCTCCACACACACACAGAAAACGGAAAATGTTAGAAGACCGGCAATTCAAATAATTAGCCCTACAGGGAGAAAATTATAAAAATAAGCATTAAACAGATGAGGCAACTTACACATCATTTACGAGAAGAAATATCTTATACCTAGAATTCATAAAATTCTTTCTTTTAACAAAATAATATGAATCATTTCTCGACTTAAAAAAAAAATACAACTACTAGTCTTAAAAACAGATACAAAGCTGAACGCTTCTCACTGCATCATGTCTTAGAAATATTAACGAGCTATACGCGGGTCTTATTATTCATAGCGCATATAACGTTATGAACGTCCCTAAGGGTTTGGATATTATTACCCTAGCTTCAGCTACGGCGGCCGTAATCAGCTCACAGTGCATTTCAAGGAATAAATCCTGCCAGGTACCAATTTAACACCTGGGTGGAAAGAGGCAAGTGTAGATAAAAATGCCCTGTCCAAGGGCATACGTACCAAGCAGAGAATCGAACCCTCAACTATTTGATTGAGAGTCAAGTGAATGAACCACTATACCACGATGCTCTTTACAAGAAGCCATCGTTCCCATCCATTGTATACCAGTTTTGGAATACATACCAGGCAAGGAGCAATATAAGTGTGCCATTCCTTTGGTGGCATGAGGCAGTAGTTCGTTCAAAAGAGAGCTTCCCAAGTGGAGATACTTCGGAACAAGAGAAAACGTTTCGCCTGACGTCGGTGATATAGTAGATTAACATACGGTGCAATACCGATGAAAATATTTTCTCCATAGATTCCTGCCGAAAACAAATATTGATTTTATACTGAAATGTAAAATTGAAAAATTCAGATCTATGATACAATCATATTGAACGAAAGGCATATTACATATCTCAATCAGTTTATAGTCAAAGTTAATAAACACTATCACTATCAATAATTGTTAAATAACAATCTTGGAACGTAATAATACCCTATTTATTCTATGAGATATATACAAGCAAAAATAAATACAATATGCGCATATTATGAAATCATAAAGATTTCAGCTTCCTGTAGGCCTCCAAAAAGTAATTGTTTTATTCATTAACCATATTAACGTCTATCTTGCGTATTGGTTGTTTATGAAGAACGAGACATTAACACTTGACTATTCATTACCAAAATAATATTCGAATTTATTGAAAAAAATAATGCTCTCGCGTACTGAGTGCAGGGCTGTATTTGATTTGATATCGTTTAACAATTTTGAAATAGCTATGAAATATAGGAAATTTATTGTATAGATACATAAATTACAAAACATAACTTGCTTACGTACCTTTACACGAAAGGTGAATACAAAGCAACACGTACATCACGGTGGAGGACCTTTCCTGAGAGAAGAACTTAAAAGCATTAAATCCATTGCCTACGGGAACCGGGTGGTTCCTGGGGAGCGTTTCATCAAGCGTTTTATCAGTGATTTTTACTGACAAATTTACTCTCAGTCATTCAGATGCAAGGATTTCAGTAGCTTATAACAGTTGTCAGTAGAAATCACTGACAAAACGCTCGATGAAACGCTCCTCTGTACTGAGCCCATGGGCCAACATAGCATTTGAAAGAATGGTACATGTTTCGGAGTCATGCAAACTCCATCGTCAGCCTTAATTTTTTCAACAAAATCAACATTATATTTACTCTCTGATTACAAAGAATATCTTAACTATCATAAGTGAATAAATATAGGGTATGTCATGAAATCAGGTAATAGGGTGAAGGACCTGATTGGTCAAGGACCTGAATGGATAATATATCATTGATTAAATAGACCGCATTGTTCAATTAGTGTATTTAAAAACTGGTATCGTATCGTCCTTTTAAAAATATTTACGAAAATGAAACTTTGAAATGGCCACTGCAAGAGAGATTATCCATGACTGAAGAAGATAAAGACATAAGCCAAGAGGTCCTATAATTTATGTAAAAGAAGAAAGAATTAATGTTCTAAGGAAATAAACAGGGTGAAACTGAGAGAACTCAAATTTTGTACAGAACACAACAGGCCTACTTACCATGTTGTTATTGTTACGGTAGAGCGTTTATGTGAGAACCCTCGACTCTTTGACTACAGTTGATAGTAAAGTGGCTACGTGTTGAATTTAGCACATCAGTCACCCTGCCACGACTCGAGTCGAAACTGTCATTTGGGTTAAAACTCTTAATTAGGGTTTGCCCAAGCGGTATTCACGACAAAACATCGCCTTTTCAATTGAGAAATAGGTTTCGAAAATAGGTTAGGGTTGTCCGCTTATCAAAACAGTGTCATGTCAACCTACTTTGAAGATTGTGATAATTAACCAGTGACTATTACTGAATGAGGGTGGTGAAAATGAAAGTATAAAGTATGTTTGTTTTGGGTGGGTTGGCTGGTGGGTGTATGTGGTGTGTGTGTGTGTGTGTGTGTGTGTGTGTGAGAGAGAGATATTACGTAGATTTTCTTAATCCCATTGGCTCAGTACAGGAACCATCCGGTTCCCGTAGGCAATGGATTTAATGCTTTTAAGTTCTTCTCTCAGGAAAGGTCCTCCACCGTGATGTACGTGTTGCTTTGCATGTAATTCACCTTTCGTGTACAGGTACGTAAGCAAGTTATGTTTTTGTAATTTATGTGAATATCTATTACAATAAATTTCATATATTTCATAGCTATTTCAAAATTGTCAATGATATCAAACCAAATACAGCCCTGCACTCAGTACGCGAGAGCATTATTATTTTCAATAAATTTGAATGTTATTATGGTAATGAATATAGTAAAGTGTTAATGTCGCGTTCTTCATAAACAACCAATACGCAAGCTAGACGTTAATATGGTTAATGAATATAACAATTTTTTTTGGAGGCCTACAGGAAGCTGAAATCTTTATGATTTCATAATATGCGCATATTGTATTTATTTTGGCTTATATATATCTCTCATAGAATAATAGGGTATTACGACGTTCGAAGACTGTTGTTTAACAACTGATAGTGTTTATTAACTTTGACTATAAACTGATTGAGAGATGTAATATGGCTTTCGTTCAATGTGATTGTATCATAGATTTGAATTTTTTAATTTTACATTTCAGTATAAAATCAATATTTGTTTTCGGCAGGAATCTATGGAGAAAATATTTTCCTCGGTATTGCACCGTATGTTAACTGTTCATCTACTATATCACCGACGTCGGTTTTCTCGTGTTCCAAAGTATCTCCACTTGGGGAAGCTCTCTTTTAAACGAACTACTGCCTCATTCCACCAAAGGAATGGCACACTTGTATTGCTCCTTGAGTGGTATGTATTCCAAAACTGGTACACAAATTATTTGCAATCAATCGTAACTCTTTGTAAGGCGGGGTCCTGGTGATCCGATATTTGCTCCGGGGACATTAATTCGCTCCCGGGTTTATTGTGCCAAAGATATAGGATGAGGGTTTGAGTTGCGATGGGTTTTCTTAGAATAGGTTAAAGCCTGGGTCACATTTGACCGATAACGATAACGACAACGAGATTTTCAGTTAAAGATTCACACTACTATATGTGTGTAGGTGAAGGTATGCTCGTGTCTGTCGAAAGTAGGGCAGTTCTGGGGTGTAAATTTAATGAAAAATCTTGTTTTCGTTATCGTTATTGGACAATATGTGAACCACACTTAAGGGTGGTTACGGTTAGGGGTAGGTAAAATGTTCGGTCTAGGGTATATTAAATAAAGGAATTCAATGAGCTTTGAAGAATGACGGCAGAGCATTATGTACCCCCCCCCCCCTTCGCTCCCTCTCCACTCCCCCTTCTCTCTCTCTCTCTCTCTTTCTCTAAAAAATCTTCCAGACATACATAATTGATTAAAACAATTTACAATTATTAAAGGTTCTATGACATTTCCAATTACATTTTTTCCAAATGATGTACCACCAGCTTTTAAACATGAAAAAAAGGGTATCTTATATGGTTCGATTCGATCTGAATTAATATTGATTTCTGTTTAATTATTCAGTCGCAGTTGCAGTTTTACAATATATCTGATGAACAAACTAATATTCAGACATCACAAGAAAAAATAACCATGCTGATCGTTGCCTGATAAGGGCAAATCTTCAAACTAGAGGGATGAACAGGAAGCACACATTTTTCATCAGCTGGGGGGGGGGGGCTGGGGCTGCAGCCCCCGAGAATGTCAAAATTACCAATATTCGGGCAACACAAGCTCCGCTTTTTCGAATATACGTCTCCTTCTTTGCAATGTAACTGTTTTTATTTCTCGTGTCATTGTACCGTATATAGTCAAAACGAAATAAGTGTGAATTTTAGTCAATCAAAAAATAACAATAAAAGTACAGGGTAGTCATTCTGATACGACTCAGCAGTAACAATGGCACAATTGCTATCCAAGAAAAGAGAGAAGGGCGAGGCTGACGAGAATTTCGTCAAGAAGAGATAAATAATAACAAGAAAATGGATCTATAACAGTTTATTTTAAGTCATTCTTTTGAATCAAGGAGAATTCCTCACTGAACTGCCACCAGGACAACTACCCTAACATCTGCCTTCCGGGACAACTACTAACACCTAGTTCAGGGATTTGTGAGTGGCGAATCATTCCATTACAACTCTACAAATAGCACACATCAGGTTGAATCGTGCTTGAGTTGACGACAGCAAAGGAGGCTCTTGAAGACTTCCTGAAAGTTGGGATGCTTCAGTCCGTAGATGATCGGATTTACTACGCTGTTCGCCAGCAAGATCATGTAGCTATAGAGGGTGGGAATGCTGGTACCGGGGATAATTAAATTCACGCTGTGCACAAGGAAACAAAGCATAAGCACGCATACGACGATGAAGAGATTCTTTGTAATCTCGACCTCCATTTTGTTGATGGCTTGAATCTTTGGTGGACGAGGATCTCGAAATGTGGACGAGGCCTTGTTCTGTAGGTCCTGCATTCTACTTGATTTGGTGTCTTCAGCAAAGGCAAGATTGTCTCGGATCCGCCTATTGTGCCGCAAAACATGGCACAGAATCAGAATGTAAAAGATCACGTTAAGAATCAGACCGATTACAAGTAAAGTTCCCTGAAGTATGATTGAATAGATATAAAATGAGTTCGTATCTATCAAAGAGCACAAGCCATAGTATTTGGTATACCCGAGAGTCCCGACGCCTAGTACAGGGGGTAAGACCATGAAGGCAAATGACTCTATCCAGATGATCACCACCACTATGGCGATTTTCTTTGGAGTGTGGATGCCCTGGTGACCACGGACAGATCTCGTAATGACGTACCAGCGGACGACAGCGATAGCGATTAGGGTCGATCCGCTACAACAAATAGAGGTAAACATGATACCCGCTACAGTTGCGCAGACCGTCTCATGAAGAGGGTAGCTTCCGGTTTGGCTTAGGAGACCCAAGCTCATGAACGGTTGGCAGAGACACGTTACAAGGTCAGTAAAAGCGAGATTGACGACCAACATGTTGGTGATCGTACGAAGCTTCTTAGCGACGATGACAGAAATGATGACGAGGGAATTACCAAACAGTCCGATCATTGTCAAGCCAATCAAAATTGATGCAACAATAGCTCGATGGTGGAATGGTATTACAAATGCTTCTGGACCATGTCCAGGAGTCGTTTCAAAGCTTATCAAATTCATGTTTGCACTGCCACCGTCAAGTAATCAAAATCGAGCTGTGACGTATTTTCATTATCCTTAAAAGTTTAATATAATATTTCAGTAATGTGCTATGAAAAGAAGTTTACGGTGTTGTTGTTTTCCAGAATTATCCTAGCTGGAGACGAGATGTAAAATATCAGATCAGCCTTATTTCGTCATGCACATTAATTCTTCATAATAAATCTGGTAACTTGACAACTGGGTATACAGGTGATTCCTTCGATGAACAAATTATCATCCGATCCGCATCGTACGTTTGGTATTTTATCAGGGGCTTCAAATCACTGAGCCAAACAATACCGATGTGAAATACAACACCATGATATTTACTAGTTGTCGGTGACAAATGAAGACGTTGCTATGCATACCATTGACTGGGTCGATATTTTTTCTCCGTTTCCTATTTCAGCTTCTTTATACCACTGATTTGAAAGTGATGTATTACCAATTTCCTTTACCAAGGCAATTAGTTTGACATGATAATAGGTGCAGAAATTAGTAGTCGAAACACTAAAGGGAAATGAACCCTTTCATTTATGAAATCAGAAATTCAGAGAATTATCAGTTTGAGATACAATAAATCTGACAAATAACATGAATAATAAGGAAGTTATGAATTTTTGAAAACTGAGATCGCTAAAGATATGGAGATCCTTGCATGGGTAGTTCGGTCAAGATGTGTGATGTCATACATAGAGAACTTTCCTATTTGCTTTGTACGTAAACTGCTCAAAGTATCCCTTTTCAACTCATATGTTCGTTATCCAACCAGACAAAGCCATTCTTATCACCTTCCACACACTCGAACAGCTTGTGCACACAAGACAGTTATATTTACAGGTGCAAAATATTGTGGAATGACCTCCCCCCAGACTTAAGTAATACCGGCTCACTGTATATATTTAAACGCAAAATCAAAATATCCATCTTAAATACTTACACCATCCATCTTGTGGCTCCCTAGTTATGGACTATACCCCTCTTCTCCTCTATTTTATTATTTTTTCTTTTTGAATGTTTCCTTAAGATCATCTCTCATATACATGTAATAATGTATTTTATTCTTAATAAAGGGATTCGGTAACTTTGTGGAGGCTTGATTTAATAAATTGTTGAATTTTGATATCTGTCTTGTATAATGATTTTCAGAAGGATAAATAAATAGCCAGGCATAGAAAGGTTTTCAAATATATAATGCTATTATCAAGATATCTATGACTGAATACTCCCATTTACGAAAGCGTATGGCCATACGCTTTAGTCTAACACTGAGTCTATGGGGGAAAATGAGTCTTGCAATTCCGGTCACTTGCATATGTTTACTTTTGTGAAGCAGATGATGATTTTGAAGTGCTTTTTTTCCCTGGGCTTCAATTTCACACCATATAACATACACTGATAGCATGTAAGGCCAGGCAGCTCAGATTTTATCAAGCCTCTACAAAGTTACCAAATCACTTTAAATTTAAGGGAATCTACAATATTACAAGCCTACCTTTTCTACTAGATTCCTTCATAATTCAAGCCAAATTCGTTTGTCTTGTCCCAACTTTAAAATGATGGAAATATTGATCTGTGTCTCTGTATGTTCACTTGCATTTCTTTCTTCTTCTTTTGTTGAAAGTATTATATAAAGATATTTTCCTATCTTTATATATATTACACTAAGGATTTTGGGCCTTTTCTTTTGTTTGAATAGGCGCCTCCCCTGGCTCTTGAGTTCCCCACCTTTTGGTACCCACGGGCGGGGAATAGTCCCCAGATGGTCGGGAGGCACTTTTTAAGTGCTGAAGTGAGGTCCATATTTCATAAATTCATTTTTAAACATTGAATATCTGGAGGGAGTAATATTTCTGTCGATGGAACAGCTCACTGTCGTAGCACGGAAAAAATACCTTCTGTTATGCCCCCAACCCATACCGATTACCTGTGAAGGGGAGAAACTTCATTGGTGTATTGCCAAAGAACAACGTGACGTATTCTCCAAGGCCATGTCCGCATGTGTATATTGGCTTCAGTGTGCATGTGTATGGCGCAACAACAGCGCACGTGCATGTACATGTACTGCATGCATTACTATTTGTAGCTTCATGGTTACGTACACAGTTTAGTGCGTGTGTAACTCTATGGTTTCACGGCGGCCGCCGGGGTGGGGCCGGGGGGGGGGGCAGTGGCGGATCCAGGGGGCCAAAAAAGGGCGCCAAAAATGCTGAGGACCTTTTTTTTTTTTTTTTTTTTTTTTTTTTTTTTTTTGCTTGTCAGAGATTTTTTGAGTGAAAAAAAGGGGCCAAAAATGCTGAGAAAATTTTGTAAAGATTGAGCCCCCTCCCTCAAGAAATCCTGGATCCGCCACTGGGGGGGCGGGGAGCATGTCTCATTGAAGCCAGTACATCATCCACATACACGAAAACGGATCAAAAGGTACCTTTTCAGCAATGACCGCATAACCCGGGTTACGCGTTTAGGGTGTCAAAAAAAAAGCAAAAATCAAGAAAAAGGGTGTCAAATTCAGAGATGATAGATCCGCGGAAGGGGGGGGGGGTGAATATAGATCGGTAATGCGTTCCAAATTAGGTTAAATTTCTTTTACGGTTCCTTTTTGGCTAAAAAGAGGTCTATGATGATGATGTAATCCTCAGACAGGATGTGAAATACCAAGCAAGATATAAAATCGCCGTTAATGGTGTATAAATCAAAGATAGACGGGTTTCTTGTTTAGGGTATCAAAATCTGCTCCTGCAATCTGCTTTTTAATTCAGCAAGTAATTTACGCGGATGATGTACAGGTCTCAATGAGACATCCCGGGGGGGGGGGGGGTTGTCGTGATCGATTCGGATCGCTTCAGGTGTCCGTAAACTTTTCTGCCTTTTATTTGTGAAAATTCGGCTCCTCTGGAAGTTTGATTTATGTAAGCATTCCATTACTTTATAAATTGAACTTTCAACAGGTTTTTTGTTTGTTGGTGGTTTTTTTTTTTTTTTTTTTTTTTTTTTTTTTGGGGGGGCTGTTTCTTAGTTGAACTTAATTCTTTCTGTGCTACAATTGTTTGTTTTATTGTTGGGATAGATGTTCCATGAGACAGGGTGAAGGGGAGGAACATGTAACTGTTAGATGTAAAAAAAAAAAAAAGAAAAGAGGGAGGGGGATTTCGGCCACTTCATATTTTAGGACTCTTTATTTCAATTTATTTCTACTTTTTGCTCATATCATGGAAGCATGGAAAATGAAAACAATACATAGGATTAGGGTTGGGGCCGGTTAGGATTTGGCTTAGGGTTAATGTTTAGGGTTAGGGTTTAGGGTTTACGTAACCGCACATTTGGGTGGCTGTCGCATAAGTCATTCCTATTATCAACAACTAAATTGACATGAATGGGGAAAATGGCCCTCATACCGTTGGAAACATGTTATTCTATAATCACCTCAAATATATTATTTATTCCCTTATGACAGACTAAACCGATCTGTAGACATCATTCGGGGGAGGGGAGGTGTAGGAGATCACGTCACTTAGGAATATCGGTTGCCACGGTGTAAAGAAGGAGCCCCCCCCCCCCCCCCCCCCCCAACCAAAATTTCCTTCGAAAATATTTCCACTATGATATGAATACGTATAGGATATTAATCCTGTCTCCCCTCGCGCTGGGGGTGATGGGGGTGGGGTACGATAAGGAAAGGTCAATCCGTCGGTCCTCCCAAGACTTATAAGGGGGCCATAACCCCCCTGAAAAGAAAATGACAATAAATTCATTTTTTTCTCATTTTTGCATCCTTTACAAGGGACGTACCGCTAATTATGCATGTTATGTTTTGATGGCCTTAATTTCTCTGAGTATTAAACCACAGAAACATGGCAAGATCAAATCCCTCCCTCTAGCTCTATGCATGGATATATAGTATTCGAACATAATTATATCCATGCTCTATGTGCGAGAATCCCGCCGGGTGTAAATGAGATCGTGTGTCTCCACAGGCCACAGGGCCGACGTAACATAAATGAATATCATTAAGTCATTCATAAAATAAAAAAGTCGTCATATTTAGTCTTTATCAAGATGAAAATGTATTTTCTTCAAAACCCATGCAAGATTTGGATAAATTATATATACTCACATGTTGTAAATACTTCTTGGTAAAAAAAAAAAATAACACTTTACCCGACTTTTTTTTTTTATTCACTTGATTATTGTGACAAATATACGGTACTGTGATTAATCATAAACACAGCTAGCGCCCGTGGATGTCCACGGGCTGCTTCTGCTAGTATTGTTGTAATAATGCAACGGTCATTGTTTATGTTCCATTCATGTGATTTGAAATATGAAACAAACTGAAACTGAAAAACTGATACTAAATGGGAAACAGACATTTTTTTCACGGGAGGACATGCAGACATATATTACCCATGATCACATATATTACCCATGATGTATCATGGACAAAAAGTTGTTCTGTCATTAAAATAGACAAAGGGGGGTATTTCAGATGATTTTTCGTTATCATACCAAATGTATATGAGACACGAATAAGCAAGAAAAACAAAACAAAACGGGAATTGGACCAACTAAGCATAATTAATAATAGAACAAGCGAGAATAAGACAAATTTTCATGTTTTTGATAAGATGAAAATTAGACGAGGTGATATTAAGAACTCTGAATTACTTGTTCTTTCTAAGCTTAAAGGGAGCGAAAAGTCGCCAATCGTGGTGTTTTGGAGCTTGGCCCTGTTCGGGTAATATTCAGGAATCTTCGTACATCTTCGGTAAATGCATGAATTGTGTGTATGCAGCCAGGCACCTGGGAACGATTTTGTTATTGGGGGTGCTGTGAGCGAAAAAAAAAAGGTCCTCAGCATTTTGGGGTCTCTTTTGAAGTCCAAAAAAATCTCTTACAAGCAAAAAAAAAAAGCGTTTTAGGGTCTCCTTTTAACTACTTTTTAGCTACAGCACCCCCAGCACCCCCGGCTCCCAGGGGCCTGTATGCCCGCATTCGACCGAAGAAAGACGAAATGAACAACCCAACTGACAAACTACCCCACCCTCGACGGCAATTTTGTTCGCTGCTCAAAGATTGTTGTTATGCACGACCGTGCAATAGGGGCAAGCTAATAAAATTGAACGTGCATGGATATCGAGCGGTGGCTTTCTTTAATTTACAGAGGGGGTTTTGCTCATGCTGGGCCTTTGCTGTGAAATGCTCTCCCTCGAGAGATTAGAAACGGCAGATCAGGTGAAGTGTTCAAAAATAGTCTAAATACTTATTTGTTAAATTTGACCTATAATTAATTGCTTCTTTCCTTTTTTATGTTCTCTCCACTCATATTGTATTTTTGTGTCTATGTTTTTTTGTTTGTTTTGTTTGGGTTTTGTGTGTGTGTGTGTGTGTGTGTGTGTGTGTGTGTGTGATTTCGACTTTGGCACTTAGTGCGCCTTGAGCATTTGATTTCAAGTGGATTTGGTGCCTTACAAATCATATATATATAGTTATTTACCAGGCTAATTCAGAATTAGATAGGAGGAAATCCTGACGCCTGTCGGAAAGCAACCATTTCTTCAAGCTGATCATACCTGTTTATGCTCTTGTTTAATGCTGCTCTGATATTTATGTTAGGGAACCTGAATTACAAGCTCTGCCTTCCAAGGTTTCCTCCACAATACATCTAGCATTTATTTACTTACCAATTACAGCGTAAATTTCATTTTGTTTTAAAACCGAATTTACGTGCTAGATTTCATTCTTAATAATTTTTCTATGCTCATAATGATTTTTGTAAACTAAAAGTCTTTGTAAATTATTTGCTGTTATTGTGGAAATGAATGAAATGAAATGAAATACTATTGTTGACGGTAAAAGCAAGCTGAAATGGGGAGCGAAATCGGGTTATTTCATTCAGATACCGAGCAAGGGAGCAGTGGCGGCACCAGGATTTTTAAAGTGGTGGGGGGCAAATGGGGGGCAAAAGAAAATGTTGGGGGGGGGGGGCAAGGGCGGACAAAAAAATTTTTGACACTTTTTGTAGTGAAAATGTACAGAATATTCGGCTATAAACCTACCCAGATATGAGGACATTTTGAGCATCTAGCTGAACTGCCCGATTATAAAGAGGTGTTAGTTATATACTGCGAGCGAGCGAAGCGAGCGAGCAAAAATTTTGACATTTTTCGAAGTAAAAATGTACAGAAATTACATATTCGGCTATAAAACTACCCCAATATGCATGAGGACATTTGAGCATCTTGCTGCCCGATTATGAGGTGGTGGTTATTTATTGCGAACACTTTTTGTCGTAAAAATGTACAGAAATTATATTCGGCTATGAAACTACTCAGATATGAGGACATTTGAGCATCTTGCTGCCCGATAATAAGGTGGTAGTTATACATTGCGAACGGGCAAAAATTTTGAAACTTTTTGTGACGAAAATGTACAGAAATGATTATTTGGCTATAAAACTACCCCAATATGAGGACATTTGATCATCTCGCGGCCTGATTATGTAGTGGGAGTTATAGGCCTGTATTACGAGCGAGCGAAGCGAGCGAGCAAAAATTTTGACACTATTATAGTGGAAATGTACAGAAATTATTCGGCTATAAAACTACCCAAATATGAGGACATTTACACGAGCTGAGCGAACAAATTTGCCCCATGCCCCCCCCCACCTTGATGCCGCCACTGCTTTCCCAGTTTCCGTTTTCTTTCTTTTTCCTTCTTTTCTCCATTCCTTTTTCACTTTTTTCTTTCCTTTTCTTTTCTTTTTCATTTTCCAACCTTTTATTTCTTTTCACTCCGAAAATTATTGGGGGGGGGGCAACTGGGGGGGCAAAGCTTCTGAATGGGGGGGCAAATGCCCCCCATGCCCCCCCCCCCCCCCCCTTGGTGCCGCGACTGCAAGGGAGATCTTTCGGTCACAATATGCCGAAATTTGGGGTTATAAAATATTGAAAAACACTGTTTAAAGGGATTCGGTAACTTTGTGGAGGCTTGATTTAATAAATTGTTGAATTTTGATATCTGCCTTGTATAATGATGTTCAGAAGGATAAATAAATAGCCAGGCATAGAAAGGCTTTCAAGTATACAATGCTATTATTAAGATATCTATGACTGAATACTCCCATTTACGGAAGCGTATGGCCATACGCTTTACTCTAACACTGGGTCTATGGGGTAAAATGAGTCTGGCGTTTCCGGTCACTTGCATATGTTTACTTTTGTGAAGCAGATGATGATTTTGAAGTGCTTTCTTTTTTCCTGGGCTTCATGTTTACACCATATTACATACCAGGGGCGGCGCTACAGGGGGGGGGGGCAGAGGGGGCGACCGCCCCCCTATGATTTTTTCAAGTAGTGAAAAAAGAAAAAAAAAAGAAGAAAAAAGAAGAAAAGGAGGAAGAAAAGGGAAGAAAGAAGAAAGAGGAGTATTAAAAAGAGAGGTCTTAAACATATAACTCTATATTACCCCTGTTATTTAATGGAGAAAAAATATGACGTCATCTTTAGGTCGTCTTGCCCCTCCTATATCAAAATACCCTGGCGCCGCCCCTGTTACATACACTGATAGCAAGTAAGGCCAGGCAGCTCAGATTTTATCAAGCCTCTACAAAGTTACCAAATCACTTTAAAGATTATGCTGAGTTCTTGTCATGCATCTTGTCATAAAATGTTAGAAGCAATTGGGAAAGACTTGTTTTGTAGTGCATAAAATTTGGTGTATACGGCGGGGGTTTTGGAATCACCAAAATGATAAAAAATTGAATCGAGTCTTGCTAAAAATCACATTCACCTCACACAGAAATGAGTATATGGAACTACACAAACACATGTGGCATGAAAATTTGGTTCAAACTTTACTGGTATTTCTCGTCAAATTTCGAACATGAGGGCATTTGAAGAGCAAATTTTTTTTCAAGGTACGTTATTTTCTGCTATATTCTTCCAAAAACAAAATGAGAAAGCTCAGTACACACATATTTCTTACCTCTACCAGAACTTAACCTTCTCTTCAATTTGATCAATATTTCAAACAAACCGAATTCCCCAAGGTAAATATGATATTGTGCCTAGGGGAAAAAACAGCACGGTGGGGAGATGCTACTAAATTGGACGAGACGTATACGTACAAGCCAATATCTGCCTGTCTCGTGCTCAGTTTTTAATCGTCTGTGAAATCCGACCTCGTTGAGCGACCCCACAATCTAAATTATCCTTATTATGATTGACGCTACATTTCCTGGTAATTGTATTCGTCACTGCTACTAATATATCTATGATTTGAACTGACATTCATGGTGAGGACTCTGTGCAGGCTTATTTTGTTTATACATGATCGCTACACTAGCTAATGTTGGCACAGAGGAAATCTCTTTCAGCATGCTTTTAACAAGTTTGATATACGCTTCATTCATCATGTTCATAAAGCGCCTTTCCAAGAGATACAAAGACTTTGCCATTAACGCTATCCTATCTTTACATTTTTGTTTTGTTGTTTTTTTTTTTGTTTTGGTCTAAATTATTGAAGGACACCACTTTCATTATTACTGGATACGTCGCCAGCCAAAAAAAAAAATAATAAAAAATTGTTTATTATTATTTTAATTATTTGGGGACTACACAGTGGGGCACTCATTTTCTTCGTAGCCATGTGTAGAATTTCGTGCTTTTATATAACTTCATGTTTTTTTTATGTATCTCATGCAAAGTTTACTTTATAATATAGTCATATATAAATGCAAGATAGATGTTGACGGAGAAAAACTAGATACATGATATACAAACGCATACTTAAAACAAAATGAAGTACGTTTTATTATTATCATTATTATTATTATTAGTAGTAGTAGTAGTAGTAGTAGTAGTAGTAGTAGTATTAGTAGTAGTAGTAGTGTAGTAGAAGTAGTAGTAGTAGTAGTAGTATTCGGTCACAAAATGATACATGATATTTAGAGAAATATCGACAGAGTGCATACAAGTAAAGAATAACAAATATACCTTCACAAAACATATCTATCTTTATGTAAATAAATTTAGATTGGTGTACATGTATTTGATATAACGAAGTTTAAAATATGATACATTGATATTCATACATTAAAGAAAACTATGACAAGTGTTGTCCTGTTTTACTTTCAAATACGGATTTTTCAGATTGGGGTCATTTAACCAAGATGGTAGTTTTGTTCTTTTATCAAACTTACATAATTATATGGATCTTTTATGGAAGCCTGAAGAATAAAATCGAACTGATAAAGCATATAATTTCTAATTTCCTACACTGAATTACCTAATAAATAATCGAAGTGAAAATGGATTACATAATGTGACTTCCTCCTTCTCCTCCCAAATTAGAAAGTAAACAACGCTGAATGGAGAGCATGGAGATAAATGTATGTAATCTACTACACTTCTGGGTAAGAAAGTAACTACACTTATTCATAAAAATGATAATTCAGCACATGCAATCACAATTTGTTTTGGATATTCGTAAGAAATACATCATGGACAAAATTCCGGACTCTTTATCTACGGTAGATAACAACTAACAATTTGTTATTATAATTGTTAATGAGATCACTAATTAATATAAAACTTTATTCATCATTATTTTCAAATTCTTTTTGTTGTTTCTAAAACTTAAAAAACCTCCCTTCTGCCTTCCTCCCATTCTTTGCATTCATGCTTTTATTCTATTTTGATAATTATTATTGGGAAGACATTCATTACATTATCTTCCTATGTAATAAGAATGAGAATGAGAATGAACAATATCAATAATAACAATCACTACAGAAACTGAAGGAGTATAGTAGTAATAGTAGTAGTAGTAGTAGTAGTAATAATAATAATAATAATAATGATAATAATAGTAATAATAATAATGATAATAATAATGATAATAATAACAATAATAATAATAACAGTGCTACAAATACTTCTACAGCTGTTAATCATGCATGTGTTATATGTTTTCTATTACAATCGGAAGTTCTAGGTTTCCGTATGCAAGGTATGATAAATTAATTACAATATACAAAGGCAAATTATGAAATATGCAATGATCCCTTAAATATTTAAGCAGGTTAATTGCAAAAAAGTCGGCCTAGGACATTTTAAATTTAAGAAAATAACTAATACAACAAGATCATATCACTGGATATATCATTTATAACAATAAATGAGTCATTCTTTCAACCATGACAAAGATACTTTCAACAAACAAAAAAAAAAAAAAAAAAGAAGAAAACAACAACAACAACAACAACAACAAACAATACCAATTCTTTTTTAAAAGAATAATACAAAACATAATTGAGGAAATAGAACTTCTTTTTATCGTAAACATGGTAAAGTCATGAAATTAGATGGAGACAATTATCCGATAAACGGAAATTGGGTTTGGAAGGCCAGGAACAAATACAAATATGTTTTATGTATGAAATACCGCATCATTATATCATGTAAACGTTTTGCCATGGTCAAAGTAACGAAACTGAGAACAGAAAAGATTATTCAGCACATGAGAAAAGGGGTTGTATTACTTAATATTATGGTGTCACTGACTTCTGGGCCATCATCAGCTCAATTAGTTTTCAAAGATGATGATCAACCGACTGTATTCTCTGAAATAGTTTTCTCTATCCAATCAACAAAGTGTGGGAGTCTGGTGTAGACACCATAGGTACCCTGCAACCCACACCCCAGACCATAGCTCACGATCCCGATCTGCCTGTAGATGTCGTTCCGACTCACAACCAAAGGACCACCAGAATCCCCTTTGCAGGAATCCTGTTCTTGGCCGGATCCTGCGCACAGTTCAGTGATGGTGTCGACAGGGACTCCATTGTTGTGCATCACTGTTTGGCAGGTTTGTTCTGGAACCAGTGATAAATCGACTTCCATGAGGTCCTTGGTTGGAGGATCGGCGTCTTCAAATTGCTCTAATATTTCGGTGTGACCCCATCCGGTGACTTTCGCCACCCTAACCGGATTCAGGTACCACTTGGCTATTCAAGGAAATTAATGAAAAGGAGACGAAAACAGTAAGAGAGAGAAATTGAGTAGTTAAGAGAGAGGGAGAGGGAAGAGACAAAGAAAGAAAGTAATAGAGAAAGAGAGAGAGAGAGCTAGAGAGAGTTTCTGAAGAAGAGACCAAAGAGGGTCACGGTGATAGTAGAGGTAAAATTGAGCATTCCAGAAAAATTTGGTCAATGCACTACATTACCCCTTGCCATCCCGAAAAAAGAGGGGAAAATAAATGAATGGAGAGGAGGAAGGAAGCGTGAAAATAAGATGATACATCATCTCCTCCGACTTGAGTCATCCACCCAGTACGACCTCCCACCCCCCCCCCCCCCCCGACACAATAAACCAGTTTGTAACAATTTGCGCATGTGCAGATAAAGGTCATTTGTACCGAGTACAACTGACCTTTATACGCTGTTATTTTGTACACACCACGATGCGGACACCAGTACATTTTACTTTTTAAACAATTCTCCCTATCGCATATAGCTCTCCGAATCCGAACGCATGCGGCGCTCTAATTTTGGGGGCATTAGAGTACCTTTATATAGAGAGTAGCGACATGGACGTCTGACTTTTCGGGAAACAAAATGGCGTTTGAATTCTTTCTATTGAGAACACCCAGGTGCTCATCGGAATTGAAAGAAATGTTGCATAGCAGAGGAAACAAAATGGCGTTCAAATCATGAGTTGTCGCTACTCTCTTTATGTAGGTACTCTAGGGGGCATGTGATTCCGGGTCCGGCCGGAGCGTCATTGACAATGTGTTAGAAGACGTGGTCAGCCTAGCAAAAACTCCCTTTTGTTCCTAATCTAGCAAATAATCGTGTTTTTATACAGTTGATATTTAAATGGGATTCTTCTGTGAAGCCACCTAATGTGGGATGTTGAGCCGACGATGCAAAACGTGTTTTCAGCAGAACAATCACGCACGAAAAAAGAAAGGCAATATCAGTGTATGCTCGCTATAGCTATAGATTGGAACCGGAACTTTATGTGCTAACATCGTTGTCTCCGATATCAGTATCGGGAGGCGATATTGGCTGATATCGGCTATATGCGATAGGGAGAATTAGCGCGTCCACCAAAACAATTGCGTGTGCGCATGAGCGTACAAATTTTGGTCATTTCATGATCATTTGTATAAAGGTGGATCCTATTACCGAACACTTTTTAGAAAATCAACCATAGCAAATAAAATATCCAGTGAAATGAATAACTGTCAAACTTACATAATGAATGCTTAAAGTCCTACAGAAAAAGAAGTTGGGGGAATTTAAAAAAGACAAGGTAGATTTAATACGATATTCCCTTCCGAACGAACCCCTTCCGAATGACGCGGCGTTTTGGTTCCTTAAAAAAGGTATTGTATTACCGAACGTGTTCCCCTATGGGAATAGATACACAACCTACCCCGATTCGGGGCCAACGGGTGACGACAGAGAGCAGGTTATAAGATATTACTTATGTTTTTTGCCTCATTTTATGATCTTCTGCCCTGTGTTCTCTGTGTCAAATAGTGTGGAGAACATACGGGTAGTCCAACGCGTATGAAAGCCATTTTAGGCGCTCAGCTGTACGCGTTCGGTAATACAATGCTATTCGGCAATACAATCCATAATTATACCAAGTCCTAATTATCAGAGCGCGTTGAAAGAGAGATTTGTGACACGCGCATAAAAAGCCTACGCGCATGCGGCCTTTGCTTAAAACATGGCGGATCATGGAGCTCCAAATAGTTCACTTTCACGTACATTCTCTATGGGAGGGAACTATTTTAAGCTCCATGAAATGACTGACCAATCAGAAGCGACCTCCAGTGTCGCGACTCTCTGTATGTATAGCTCTGCTAATTACGAACTGGCCCCCTTGGTTAGTGCATGGACCCAATACAACTGTATACTCTTTCCTTACGTGTCATCCTATTACCTTTGAATGGATCTGTTATGGAGCTAGGTGGAAGGCAAACAGTACGCACGTAAGGATTCAGCTCAGCTTCACGATCAAGCCGCAAGAGGGCGATGTCGTTGTGGTGAGCGTAATTCCCTTGGGGACCGAATTCGATCCTGTATTGGTCATGCATGATGAGTTCGGCCACGTCAAACTGCTGGGATCTTGCTACATCGCCTGCCCTATCTGTCAACCCTAAGGATTCAATAAATATGTAACGGATAAAATAATGATAAGAGTACTGGGTTCCTCTACAGCACTCATGAAAGTTTACCACTCCTGGCGTTTCGGTACTAGTATTACCCCAAGTTACCTCGGCTGTAATTACAGCGCTCAACCATTTTAAGGAATTTTAACTTTTTCGCCAGGTAGGCCCTACCCATTTCCCTCACCTGGGTCGATTGTGGCAAATATAGATTAATGCCTTGCCAAAGGACATAAGTGCTGCGCCTGGGATTCGAACCCCGTATCATGTGGTTCACAGTCCGGAGACTTAGACCACAACACCTTTACCGTATACAATGGATTAAGGTAAGATGAAAAGAGGATTACATTGATTATGATGAAAATCGTACATTCTGGTGACAGCAACTGCACTAAAATTTATGATATCAATTAATGCAGTAAGAGAAAATCAAGAAATTAAAAGAATGTATAACTGTGGGAAACATCCTTGTATTTCAAGAAATGATAGAACAAAGTCATATATTGACAGATAGATAGGGGAAGATTAAAAAGAGACTCGGTAAGCGGTAGAGGGAGAAAGCGTAGCAAGAACATAGAGAGAGACAACGAACTAGGTTACGGGGAATAGAAAGAGAAAGTCTAAAGGGTGATTGAGATACATAGAGAAAATATGGGACAGAGAAGGGTAGCTATAGTTAGTTTACATCATGAAAATAACATACCTAGGTAGACCGTCGTTGTATCCTTGGTAAGAGAGTTGAGACCGCGGAAACAATGTGCTGCGGTCAAAACCCAGTTCTTGCGAATCAGAGAACCACCGCACAGTAGCTATAGCAGTTATTCAAAAGAATGCAGTTTTATTAATCCAAGATAGCGGAGTGAACCTCATAAACGTGAACAAATACATTACCTTAACATAAATAATGATGAATGTAGTAATACGGATTTCATCGCGCTTAATTTAGGGTTACGAATAAAAAAATATATAATATATATAATATATATATAATATATTATTTTTATTGAAAATTGTCATCAATTTTCCCTTATTAAACACTGATCAGTTTTCTTAAAAACTTTCAGGGGTTTTTACCGTACATTCTAAGACAAAAAGAAATACAGCTACTTTGCGACTGTGCCAAACATCATAGACCCCTTTCACACTCACTTCGTTAGAGCGGTCTAACTAAGACCCGTTCCTCAGGAGCGGTTCTGAGGTGAGTGTTAATGCTAAAGTGGTCCAGGAAGCGTTCTTCTGGAGCGCCCCAGAAGACCACCTCGGGAGGTGGTCTTGAGGAACGGTTCTTAGTTAGACCGCTCTAACGTGCAGTGTGAAACCGAAAGCGATCCTAAAGCGTACTTCAACCGGAAGTTAGTGTGTGTGTTGCGCGAGAAATGCATCAGGCAGGCAGTATACGGTTTGAATTCCGCGGGAAAAAAATGACCCGCTGACCTGAGCTGCCATAGCAACAAGATCACTTTGACTCGTTGAGCGATTTGAGACATGAAAAATGCGCGGAGTGTGAAAGCAATCAAACCGTTCTTCAAGAACCGTTCCTCTAGAGCGGTCTTACTTGGAGCGGTCTAACAGGGAGTGTGAAAGGGGTCTAAATAGCATATTCAGTTACTTACATCATTTGTTCCTTCCGTTTCATAAAGAGCTGCCTGCCAAGGCCACTCCCCCGACTCAGCTTTAATTCCGCCCACAATTCTAGACCTCCGGACAATACTATTTCCGGCCTTCCCGCATTCCTCATATGCTTATAAAGATAAGTAAGACCATGTTTTTGAAGATAAATGAAACTATCATAATAATTAATATACAGAAATTATACTCTAATTCAAATTTTCATTCATCATAAGCTTAGAAGATAAGATTTAAACTATACTAAAACTGTCACAGTAAGTCCATTTACACTATACGGTCTATTAAAACAACCTGATGTTAGTAAAATCGAGATGTTTAATGGCCTTGTGAATGTACTTGCAATTCATTTATTTGTCTTGTGGTTCAAGTTTTCGTTCGTTTTATAAAGTTTTTATTATAACATTTCTTTCAGATAAAGATTGGTTTTGTTTATGTGAGTTGATGAATATAGGAAATTATGTCAGCCATGAAAGACAGAAAAATTCGGACATTAAAATTATTGCATTACGCGATGAAATGTTATCAAGAATGAAAAATTAAACTGTTATTGTTGCCATTTTTTTTGTACATGTTTCCAACCTGCATAGTTTAGACTACAAAGGAATAAGGGGAAAATAAATGAAAAATGGAATTTGACTCGGTTTCAAACATGTTGTAAGGCACTATATGGAACCAACAAAACCTGAATAATTGGGTTATACACCTAATAATTCTAACGTGTTTTAAAGGTGCCAAGATTATTCTATTATGTCGAATGTCGGATTTTTCAACTTTCACGTGTTTCGATATTGTGCAATTTTAGAATCCGATAATTGTATAATAAGATAATTAAATCGAATGGAACGTGAGAAGATTAAATGATGAAAGGGAACTTCAGAATTTACTCTACTTAACCCATGCTGTCACTATTATGACAAAGTGGGCCAAACTTGACAATTTTTAAGTCATGCGATTCCTATCTATACTTTAACATATCCACATAGTATTTTTCCCTTAATTCACGACGTCTGATCGTGTCTATTTTTAAAAATGTTTGAAAACTTCTTTTGATATGGTTACATGTATATAAGTTCATTTTATTTATTGTGATGGTATGTGATTATCATGTTGCCCTCCATGTGATTAATTACTGCACGACCTAGGCGTATAGTGCTAGAAATAATACTCCGATCAGAGTCATGATGAGTTTCGTATTTTTGACCTTTTATTTCAGATCATCTTCAGGAATCAAAACATAAGTGAACAAGAACGGTTTATATGTAGTCTGGAAGTTTTGACATCAAGTGAACTCAGTCAGATGAATTACAAACCGTTAGGAGTGAGATTAAAAGTTACAAAGGAGACTGATTAAGAAATATACCAACAAATGGAATGTTAAATGGGACAAACAAGTTGATTAGGGGATATATAAATTGTATACAAAGGGAAAGTAAAGGACAGTCTAATGTAAAGGGTATGTTTTAGTTCCTGAAGATGATGTGACTTAAAAGATCGAAAATTCGAAACTCATGATGACTCTGATCGGAGTATTATTTCTAGCACTATAGGCTTGGAGGCGATTACGGCCAGAGCTGTCTCGTCCGTCTTCTGTGGTAATAATGGATTCTAGGCGTATATCTGCTCAATCTTATTATGTTCATTTGTTTAATTTTGATGTTGAATAAAGAGATGACTCATATGGGTTGTTGTTCACTGGATACCGACATCTTTCCATTACTTACATCTGTTTGTGTTGGTGATGGTGTCCACAGCTTGATCAAGCTCGACATAGTCCGAGAGATAAAAGACATGCTCGCTTATAGGCTCGGAGGCGATTTCGGCCAGAGCTGTTTTGTCCGTCTTCTGACTAATTCCTATGCAGTGGATCTTGAAACCAAACGCTTCCCGGAGCGTCGTGGCGTGCTCGGAGGGGGCACCGCCCACGTTACTAAAACCTAGAAGAAACAAAGCACGTCCTAAAACTATTAATATACATATGGCACAAAATAACTCATAGCAACTCCTTAGATACATTATAATACTTAGTTGATAACTGAACACGTATTTTTTGTTCTGACAAAAGCTATTTTTGTGCAGAAAAAAGATAAAACATGTTAATTACGATTTTGTAATAATATAAAGTACAGTATTTAATTTGTAAATGTATATGTGATTTGCCTGTGTGGAAGTATTTTACAAATGAAGATCTCTGTCAAGGGCGGGGTTACGGGGGGGGGGGGAGATCACTGGGACTGTTCCCTATCTCTTGCTAAAACTGCAAAGAATATGAGATTTTTTTTAATACTCATGAGTCTCTGTGCACCGAATATCATAAACACTGTATTACATTATGTTTATAAGTAACTTTGCTCCACAAAATAATCATAATTGTACACATCAAAAAAAAAAAGTTTATTCATCCATTTATTATTCTTAATTTGTCTTCGAATCCTTAGATCAAATGATTTTTCTGTAACGAAGTTCTACAATGGATTATGTTTTTACCCCCCCCCCTGCTATTTAATCTTTAAAGATCGGTTATGTACATAATGAAGTCTGACATAGCCTTTGTGGAAAGCAGTTTTTTAACTGACCATGTTACCCTGTATAAATAAAACAGCAAATAAATAAGTACTTCATATAAAAGATTCATATTTTCTGATTGTTCATCCGATTTCGTTAAAACTATCAAAAATATATTTTTCTGATTTGTCTGCGTTCCTCCAAAGCAACGTGCTATCAAAACTGGATTTTCCTATTAACTTACCGTCAGTAATGATAAACAGAACTTTTCTGGTATTGCTTGGTGTGATGTCAAAAGTCTCCGCCACCATGAGTTGAATTTCAGTCAGCGCAGCTGGTAAGTTTGTCCCCTTACCTTTTGAATATAAAAGATTTAATCAAAATTCAGTTTCTTACTTATCCCATAACATTATTTGTCTTCCTTTCCTTCAAAAAATGGAACACCTATAAAGCACAAAATAATTAAATTGAATTCATGGATCCGTTTTTCAGATAGGGGGGGGGGGGCAATGAAGGTATGTAGTACCCTTCATAATTTTTTGACGTCTCTTAATTACCAGCTTCTCCATGGTTACATGAAGCAGGGAAAATAAGAGAATTTGCGCCCGGGGCGCGTAGCCAGGGGGGCGATGGGGGCGGTCGCCCCCCCCCCCCCAAACGACAACTAAAAAAAAAAAAAAAAAAAAAAAAAAGCGAAAAAGCGGGGGGGGGGGGAAGTGAGGGAAAAAAGCCTTTAAAAGGTGCTAAGAGCCCTTATCTTTCTCTCAAAAGTTGCTAAAACGTCAAAGTTTTCGCGCTTCGCGCGAGAAGGAGGACCTCCCCCATCCCTGCGCCCACCCCTGTTACATGTACAGTGCAGTATTGCGTCCAAATAATTTAAAAGCAGGGCATCAAACTAACTTTTCGCCTAAAAATAAGGTGCTATATGAGCCATTATATTTCTGTCAAATTTGCTAAAACGTCAAAGCTTTCACGCTTCGCGCGGGAAGGGGAAACTCCCCCTCCCTGCGCCCACCCCTCTTACATGCACAGTGCAGTAATGCGTCCAAATAATTGAAAAGCAGTCAGGGCGTCGAACTAACTTTCTGCCTAGAAGAAAGTCCTACGAGCCGCACTCACGGGACCATCACTATATGGAGCTGTGTCAATTTCGGCCTGTCACGACCTCAGAGTTGAAGAGGTTAAAACACCAATATAATCGGCAGAATTTTAAGAAAATACTTCCTCCTACATTTTAGAATGATAGAATATCTAATTTCATGCCAGATCCTTTGATAGGATCTTTATCATCTTGATCAAGTGAAATTTTCAGGCTGTTTTTGGTCGGTGATCTTGCTCCTCTGCCGCACACATATGTGCAAGATATCACACACTTGCTATGGGACGCAATTGCTCACTGTATGAAGGTACAGAGTGCGAGGTTATCTCCAATAACCTGCATTCCCCCCCCCCCCCTGAGCACGCTTCGCGTGCTCACACCCCCCCCCCCCCTAAAATTAAATCCTGGCTACGCGGTTGGCGAAATTGAAGTCTGATCGTGTAATACCTTTTGTATTTCATTGTTTGGAAGGTTTCCTTTCTTTCTTATTTGATCATACACCTCCAAATTTATTTTTTTTTGGGGGGGAACGATATGTCCCCCCCCCCCCTCCAGAATCGACGCCCCTGTTCTCTGATATCTCTCCTTCAGAAAACACTAACTTTCTATGAAGGGTTATTTTCCCTTTAAAGGCCAAGTCCACACTAATATCAAGTTGATTTGAATGGAGTAAAATTAAACAAACATAACAGTAAAATTTTTATTGAAATCGGATGTAAAATAAGAAAGTTACGGCATTTTGAAGTTTCGCATTATTTCTTGGAACAGTGATATGCATAACATGGGCGGTATGCAAATGAGTGAACCGATGATGTCACACACTCACTTTTTCTTATGTATTTTATTATATGAAATATATATTTCAATTTTTTGCTTCAATAATGCAAAACATGGTTTGACTCCATATGGAACATGTAAAATCATCATTATTGTAACTTATTTTGATACAAGGGAGAGATTCTTTATTATCACATCCATTAAAATTGAAATATTGGAAATTTCATATTATAAAACACATAAGGAAAAGTGAGTGTGTGACATCATCGGTTCACTCATTTGCATACCGCCCATGTTATGCATATCACTGTTTCATGAAATAATGCAAAACTTCAAAATGCCGTAACTTTCTTATTTTACATCCGATTTCAGTGAAATTTTCATTGTTATGCTTGTTTAATTTTCCTCTATTTATTCAAATCAACTTGATATCAGTGTGGACTTGGCATTTAAACGTTTTTGTAAAGAAGTGACTATGGAGATTTTTTTTTTTTTATGTATTAAATTCAGTTTTATGCTGGTCAATTCTGAGTTTCAAACTAAATGGCCTAAATCAAATTCCTGTGAGACATCTTCATAATTTTGTCCAGACGAAACAACAAGAAGGGTTAATTTTCCTTTAATTATAGTACATCTAATCTAAAAGACTAGCATATAATTCAACTGAATTGAATAATTCTTAAAATAATAATGGTTGTTTATATAGCGCTGACATCCCTCACGCTGTGACGCCCATGGCGCTTAGTGCAATTATTACCCTGGTTAAAGCCGAGCCGCCAAAGTAACTAGCGGTTAAGCATTATCAGGTACCCATTTACACCTGGATGGAGAGTGACAAATGGAGATTAATGTCGTTTTGCCTTGATAATCAGACTTACTTTTGTGATTTACAAGAGACACGATGGCTGCAGTCACATTATCCGCGAATTCATATTCACGTTGAATGCTCGGATATTTTTAAGAAGGATTAATTTTTCTTTAATTATTCATTTAATGAAATAATATTCAAAGTGTCTTATAACCACACTTACTTTTGTAATGTACAAGAGAATCGATAGCTGCAATTACATTATCCGCAGATTCAAATTCGTTCACGTTGAATGCTCGGAAAGATTTAGACGAATAGAACACTACTCCGACTCGGGTTCCTCCAGGCGAAGTATTCACATAAAGCTGTCAGAGAAAATTTTAGGTATTTTTCTGTTAAGGACATCATACGTACATAAAAGGGAGGGAAAAACATTTAGAAATAGTGTTGTTTTCGCTGAATAAAAGATTTTTTTTTATATGAATATAAATTATGGGACAGCTTTTTATGGCACTTTTAACAAACGTTGATAGTATTTTGCTTATGAAGGCCGACCAATTTCTTTATAGTTTATAATACAATCCAATTTTTAACCCCTCGGGTACATTATGTAACATTGATCATTATATATCATATTCCGCTTTAGTCAACAAAGTATTGCAGTTGAGAGCGCTTTATAATTTGTTTTAAATGTGTGTGGATTATTCAGGCTTACTTTAAAAAGCAATACATTTTTCTAAAAGACCATTTGAGCTATTGAAAGGAAACCATGTAAAAATCCACGTTCTCTCACAAAAATGTTTACCCTTCAAAAGTTTCTTGAACTGGTATTCAAACACAGTGTAGTGGTCTTCAGATTGGTGGGTAGCTTGTTCTACGACTTTGCGATATTGAAAGAATAAACTTCTAAAATAGTAATACGAATATTCGATGTCTTAACACATTCTGCGTGCACGATAATGTTCATGTATATTTATTATACCTTCTTCACCAGCAGCTTGGCGAATCTCTTGCCTTTCTCGAAGTTTGGCAGTCCTACGCTATTCGATGCATCAAAAGCAAAGTAGATATCAAGTCCAGACGAGCTCGACAGATCGATTGTACGCTTTCTTCGTCCACCTGAGTTCGAGGTCGTGCTATTGATACCCGCCCTGATGCCGCCGTCAACGGCCATTTTGTCGAAGGTCTTACCGAGTCCACTCGTCACTCGAGTAAATTCGTCGAACTCATCACGACCTTAAATTTGAAGAGTATTGTTTGTTGATTACAAAATCAAAGATGGAATTGTAGAATTACGAGCGAACATGAGCGCGTGAGAGGGGGTAGACAGAAGTAATATTCTACAGATTGTACAGGGGTGACATAGACTCATATATGCCGACTAAATTACTTGCCTAGAGAACATTGAATGTATATTAAAATAATAAAATCTCTAAATACCTTTAGGGAGGGAGAGGGAGTTGCTCCTCCCTCCGCCTCTTTGACTGGTCAATAGTATTGGAAATATGCAGTGAACTGAAATTAGAATATCAGGCGACCATGTAATTTCACCCTTCTTTTAGCTAAATCTTTTTCAATTAATAATGCTTGCTAACAAATAGATACGAGGTACTCACCTTTTGTTAAACAGTGCGTCCCAGAAAAAAGTCAGAAAAAGTCTCCCCAAATAATTATTTCAAAATATTTGAAGCAAAATTCCATACCTGTAGATAGGTTAGGGTCTCTTCTATTAAATGACACCTAGAGATCTGGCGATATTTTACGCTTGAGTGAGCAAAGGCCACTTTTGTGAAAAAGTGCAAAATCCAGACTTGACAGGAATTGGTATATGTTCTGACTGGTATCACCAAAGTTGAGAGTCATGAAAAGGCTTAGAAATCATGCTCTTATATTTTAATCAATAATAGACAATTTATGAAAAAGCAGGTTCTGTTCTCTGTGTGTGCCTACGTAACTCATCAACATTTTTATGATTCATTGAGCATGTTAACTATTTTATTGAGTGTTTTGACCTATTAATTTCGAGGAGTTTTTAATTCAAGCTGGCTTTCTTAGTCAACCAGAAAGTTTTGAAGGGGCATGTCAGGATCTACAGAAAACAAAGCCTATTCTTTCATAAATTGTCTTTTAATGATCAGAATGTGAAAATTTCAAAGCCTTTCAATACTCTCAACTTTGCTGACACCAGCCAGAACAAAAACAATTTTTTGTCATCCATGGATTTTGTACAATTTCACAACAATGGCATTTGCTCAAGCTTCGAATATAGTTAGATGTATCACGTTTTGGTGTCATTTGATAGGAGAGACTCTAAGATTTCTATAGGTATGAAAATTTCATGAACATATTTTGAAATGCTCGTGTTGGGAGACTTTTTCCAATTGTCAGCTTTTAACCATTCTCAAATTTCATAATACCAGCCAGAACAAATACGAATTCGTGTCCAGTCTGAATTTTTCACCCTTTCGCAAATGTCACTTTTGCTCGAGCTTAAAATATATCCAGATCTTTTGGTGTCATTCAATAGGAGAGACCCTAAGCAATCCACAGGTATGAAAATTTTCTACAATTATTTTGAAATATTTATCTGGGAAGACTTTTTCCAACTGTTAACTCTTTTTTCTGAGACGCACTGTAGTGTCTGACAACGGAACTCATGTTTTTACCATTTATTTTTGTGAAATCATTGTAAAATGTGAAATATGAAACAATAAACTGAAACTGAAACTGAATTGGAAACAAATGGAAAAAAGAGGAAAAATGTAAAACGAATGATATTGAGGTCCGCAAACTTTACAATTTGTAAGGGAATGCCACATCCAAATGTATCATTCGTGAATTACCATGTTATATCATCATGATAATGGTCATTGTCCTAAAGTGACTCAAGATTAAAAATGGTGTATACCATGTATACGATGTAATTTAAGCAGAATGTTAGATCGGTTTATGCTAAAAGCCCTGTGCAAATTAGTTTAAAATCTGGAAAATGGCAGAGCATGTGTTGAATTCGCACATCATTCAGACAGTAGTATCCCACCCATGTTCTCAACATAATTATATTATGGGAAACTGTCTTCTTCTTCGACCTTGATATACTTACCCAGGGGCGGATTCAGGATTTCATATAGGGGGGGGGGGCACACAAATGCAGGATTGTCAACTTTGGGAAACTGCTTGGAGGGGAGACCCATATTTTTTTGGTCTCGCCAGCCCTCCAAAAGTCGCTCAGTGGGGGGGGGGGGGGGTTATGGGGTCCAGTTCCCCTCCATAATTCTCTGACAAGCAAAAAAAAAAAAAAAAAAAAAAAAGGTTTTCTGGTCGAAAAGGGGGGGGGGGCACAATGCATTGTTTTCCCTCAAAGGGGGGGGGGCACGGGCCGGCATTGCCCCCCCCCCCCTCTAAATCCGCCACTGTATTTACCCATGCATCTTGGCATCTCTCCAGTCCACTCTCCAGATAGCGTACAAATCCTCTCCTCAGAACCAACTATGTCTTTACCATGGTCACATCGAAAGCGGACGCGGGAGTTGATTCTGTACTCGGGCGAGCTGACTTTAAAACCATGTATGGGGTTCCCCAAGGCGGGACAGTAGTATTCTGTGGTGACAATAAAATCGGTATGTGAGCCATCGCAAATTACATTTAGATGACAAATACGTCTACAAAAAGGTGGCAAATTAAAGACACAATTCACAAGTAATTTGGAATCTTCTCTTATTAAAAGTCCAAGCACCAAAGTTCATGTTAGCTGTACTCGATTCCATCATGAAGAGATGTGGACTGGTAGATCTGCTGAGAGTAAAAAGGGCGTTGAATAAGATACTTACTCCCTCTTGGCTCCCAGATGAGGGGGTAACCCCGCCCCCCCCCCCCCCCCCCCCCTCGGAGGTCGGAGGGACCGCATACGTGTTCCCAAAATCTCTGGTAAAGGGGTACTTTTCGCGCGACACAATCCGGCCCGTGAATTGTAAAAAAAAGGGGGTGTATTTGATTTTTCACCCGGAGATTTCTTTTTAAAAAGGGGGTGTTTCTCTCTCTCTCTCTCTATCTCTCTCTCTCTCTTTGGACTCCTGAGAAATTTAAAAAGGGGGTTATAAAATATCTTGAAAGTCATAGAAAAACTGATCAAATCCCAGGATCGTGGTGTGCTTCGTGGAACCTGCCAAAAATGTCAAAATTGCGACGACTTTGAGCAAGACCCAGAGTCTCATCGTTATGGATATTGTGGCTGTCTACCTGTGGCTCACAGGGTCTCACATTCAGGTGAGTATAGTTTGCCCGGTAGTTTGCTTGCGAAATTAACACTTTCTAACTCATTTTCCTACACCCATGAAAATGAATGTGGGGGACTGATATACAGTTTTGTATAATATGTACACCACGATCTACCGTACGTACCAGGCTAACTAGATCTATAGAAAGTCGGCGGGGATAATTTCTTAAATGGTATAGCTTACAAACTATCATTGATACCACCAAAGCTTACATAATTATATTCTATGACTGCATTGAGTTCTGATTCAGAGATCCTTTTTTTAACATAAAACTCCAAAGGGTAAGGTATTATACTTGTAATTGTAATGACAGCTTACCTAAGCTGAAGTGAGGGGGGGGGGGGTGGCCTCCCCTGGGAAAATAAAATACAGCCCAAAATGCTGACCCTTTTTTTTTTTTTTTGGCTTGTCAGAGATTTTTGGAGTAAAAAGGGACCCCGAAAATGCTGATGACCATTTTTTTTTTTTTTTTTTTTTTTGCTTGTCAGAAATTTTTTGAGGCAAAAAGAGACACCCAAAATGCTGATGACCTTTTTTAGTCCTTGTTTTGCTTGTCAGAATTTTTTTTAAAAATATTTGGCCCCCTCCATCATAAAACGGATCTGCCACTGGGGGGGGGGGGGGGGGGGAGGTATCCTGAGATATGGGGTTGGAATGAGAGCTCACCTGAGATAGGGGGTACATTGAGCAGTGTTCAGTATTTAGGGGGGGGGTCTCCAAGGCAGGAAAAGCCCGCGAAAACTTAAGCCCGCGAAAAGCCCGCGAAAGGGGGGTTCAGAAATTTTGGCCGACCTGAGATAGGGGAGTGCTTTCGAAGGGAGGGAACGAGCATACGCGTACCCTAAATATTACTGAGTGGTGGGGGGGGGGGGGGGGCCGGGAGGGTAACCAAGCCAACAAAGGTCCTTCAAGACATCGACTGCATGGTAAACACTTTCAAGGCTTTAGACAAACGATGATGCGTAAATCTTATTCTTATTTGTCCCGTGACGAGGTACTCTTTTCAACAGAAAGAGTGAATTTTCACTCTATTTTCAGTCCCCCGTGAGTTACGTCCGTGATCACTTCTTTAGGAGTGAATATCGAGTGCTCTCTGAAAAAAAAGGAAAGAGTGAATGTTCACTCTATTTTCATACCCCCCCCCCCCCCCCGAGTAACGTCAGTGGTCACTCAATTCTTTTAGACAGTAACCTGGTTGATAACCCCACGTGGTACATACCTTCGTTGTTGCATGACGTCAGAGTACCATTCCAGTGACCATCAGGTTGGCACACCCTCTCGCTTGACCCCAAGAGCTCCAGATGAGAAAAGCACCTGAGGATCATCACTGTTCCAACGGGCCAAGAATTGGTGGCGTCTTGTCCGCTTCTCGGTGAGAAAGAAACGTGGCCGTTGTCGAGGTGGAGGGAACCTGGGTTTGGACATCTTGCGACTACAGGTTTTAAAAAAGGAATACATCCTTTAGGAATCGTGGAGGTCAACTCATCAATCTATAATACTTTCGTTCTTTAGGTGCCCCCCTTTTCCTAAACTTAAAGCAGGATGCCTTTGAGGCGATACACTATACCATCTCCAATTATAAAGAAAGAAAGTTATGGCGGGTGGCACGAAGGTCAATATCACATCATATCGATAGAGTCGATTGATATGAAATTGACTTTACCCCCCCCCCCCCCCCCCATCCAGAACATGGATCGACGTCCCTGGATGAAGAAAAAAAATGACCAAAAACATATTCCAGTGTTCACCTTAATAACACATAGGTAGGTTCTTGCGGAACACAGAATAACAAAGTGATTATCGAGGAAATCAGGAGTGAGAAGAGTTGCCAGAGAGGAAGAAGCCAGGAAAGACGTAACCCGACCTGTAAGTACACGTACATGATATCCTTCCTGGATCATGAAAACTTTCGATCAACAACGAGTTTAACAAACCTTTGCAGCTTGGTACGCTGTCTGACCATATTCCGTTAGGACCACCATTACTCTGACATACTTGCCAGCTGATTCCATCGACGAGATAACCCTCGTTACATTCATATTGTACCATCTGTTGACCAAGATAGAGATGTAACACTTCCTTAGTCTAAGATCATTCACCTCAATATTATGTAAAGATTAAAGTGTATGCATGGTACAATTGTAGTTTAAGCTTCTACGGACCTTAACCCTTTCGAGACAATTGACCACATTTTGTGGTTTGGCCCAATAACTTTTGATTCAGAGCCCTGAAAAATATACCAGATACTTGAGTAGAAAGAGCAAAAATTTCTGCACACACTATGTCCATTTTCGTTAAATGACCATACTGCAATTGATCCCAGGAATTTTAAAAAGGAGAATAAGCTTTAAAATCCTTAAATTGGCAACACATTGAGAGGTTCAAAATCATGGTTTTTCATCGAAATTGGCAACTTTTTCAACTTTTCGCCAATTCTTTTAACCATGTATATTGTTTTCAAAGACATTACCCTTATTACAATCTTGTAGTACTAAAAGAAAAATATTATTGTTGCCAATTTGAAGATCAAAATGTGATCAATTTAGCCCTTAAATAATTCTTGTCCTGAAAGGGTTAAATTTTATAAGCAAGCTTTCCTCCACTACAAGGATATCAGTGTTGCTTTCAGAAGTCCCAACACACTAAGAAGCAGGCTGGTCCATCCAAAAAACAAAGTACCAAGAGAAGAAAGGACAGGCATTGTGTATAAGATTACTTGCTCAGATTGTTCCAATTGTTATGTTGGGGAAACAGGCAGAACTCTCAATGATCGACTAAAGGAGCATATAAGAGCCCTTAGATTGAACAACCCTTCCCATTCAGCGCTATTGCCGAACACGCCCTCAATACAGGACGTAACATTGGATGGGATGATGCCCTCGTTATCACGATTATTGACTTTGAAAGCAGCTCCTGGTCTAGAAAAGTAAAAGAGTCCATATGGATTAAGAGGATTAATCCTACACTGAACAGGAGGGACTCAGGTTACTCATTGTCACCTGTCTTCGATCCAGTGATCGCAAGACAGCAGACAGCAATTAGAAACAGTGTGACTGATCACTTGGCTTGAGAAAGTCCACAGGAGTGGACGAAAGCTTGCTTAAAAAATTTAAGGTTGGTAGAAGCTTAAACTGCAATTGTATGATTACCCCTAACCGAGAAAGTTTTCTGTATTAGTATGCATGGTATTTAAGCAAGCTGACCGACAGCCCGCGAGACCGCGACGGCCTTTGGGAGCTTCTGACAGTTTTTCCAACAGTTCACAAGTCGGCCTTCTAGGTCGTCGGTCTCGTGAACTGCCGTCTCGTGGGGAGCCAGTCTTGTGGGCTTGTGGTCTTGTTGGTAGTTGCTCTCTTGGGCCGTCGGTCTCTCGTGGGCTGTCGGTCTCGTGGAACGCCAGCCTCGTTGACCGTTTGTCCCATGAGTCGTTGATCTCTTAAGCCGTCGGTTAACTGGGATGTCTCCGAAAACATATCGAATCGAGCAGAGATCTCTTTCTTTCTCGATATGACTATACATGTATATTCAATAAGCAAACCATGTTGAGACGATCACGCGTAAATACTTCGACGAACCAGGATACACTTACATTCTCGTTGTTTTCATCTCCCCCTCCTCCTGTCCCCTCTTTTGCTTTCTCTCCCTTCACCGTCCATTCACCCATTACATTTTCAGGCTGAATAAAGAAATCTGGTGAATTTTTAAAGGACCAATTACATATTGACACTTAGCCTCTACGCCTACTTTTTATGTAATTCAATAAAGCAACTTGTTCACTGATAAAGCAACCCAATGATCAATAAAATGACTACTACGTGAACTGATTAAGCAATCAACCAACAAATCGCGTAATCAACAAAAGATTTATTATGTGGATGCAGCTGATCAGTTGAACACAAATGTCAATCATAATGATAACATCAGACACTCTAAAAACTAAAGTGTTAAATCACCACTTGAAAGGGCCGAGGAGTGACCACTTTTTCAAAATGGTGGATTAACACTTTTAAGATGCTGGATGCAACATTATAAAGGCTGAATGCAGCATGTTAAAAGAGTTAATCTCCCATTTTGAAAAAAAGTGGTCACTCCTCTGCCCTTTTAGATGGTGATTTAATTCTTTAGTTTTTAGAGTGTATCATAAAGTGATCAATCGAATTTTAGATAATCAATTAACTGATTAAGTTAATCGTTGAGTTGATCGATGAGTCACTTGTTTAATATAGCGGGTGACGAATCAAGCATTTAAGTAATGATTATGATTGTCTGATAATGTAATTTATGGGTTTCATTCATCCCTTTCCAAGTTATATTGTAGAACTATTACAACTCGAATCTCACAGACATACCCACAACCTACGCAGTTCTGAAGATAATCTACTACTACAAACCCCAATAGAAAACAAAAATAACGTGAGGAGATCGAGCATTTGCCTGCGCAGTTCCCAAACTGTGGAATAACTTCCCGTTAGAAATCAGGAAATCACCAACTGTAAATACTTTCAAATCAAAACTCAAAGCACATCTTTTCATTTAAATACTCATCGTAGTAATAAGCACATCTGGGGGCGTTTCATGAAAGGACTTGTCAGATATTTTATCCGACAAACTTGCTCTCAGCCAAATAGATGCAAGGATTTCAGTAGCTTATAACAGTTGTCGGATAAAAATCACTGACAAAACGCTTGATGAAACGCTCCCCAGGAGCTCTTGCAGCGCAGTAGAATATATATCCATATAGTTTCTGTCCTTTATTATTATCAAAGAGTTTCGACTACTTACTTCACCGACATGGTAGGTCCTATTCTCAATGCTATGGCTACCATTCTGTATGGGCTGCAGGGTGGGTGGGTCACATGTAATTCCTATACAAGACACGCAAATGATTCAACATTTTATTGACAAATATCAAGCAAAGATTTACTTTTAATGTTCAATCATGATAGCACACTGTTACCTTATTATGACAAAAGAGGACAATGGCTTACTGAAATTTGTCATAATAACTGATATAATTTTGACCTATGATAAAATGGTGTGTATTTCAATCATTAAATTTAAGCAAATACCTTCCATTGTTAGAAGTATCCAATAAGCTCTCCTCCCAAAGAATCAAGTAACACGCGTTAATTATAGGATGTACAATGTGTGTCAAACGAATAGGAAGTGTATGGAGGAGGGGCAAATACTTCAAAGATTGACAACCCAAACAAAACGAAGTATAGTCAAGGATTGTATTTCCGAACAGATTGTATTACCGAACGTGTACAGTTAAGCGCCTAAAATGGGTTTTCATACGCGTGGGACTACGCGTATGAAAACCTCACTATTGAAACAAAGGTTGGTTGTGTCTTTTTCCCATAGGTTTCACACGTTCGGAAATACAGTACCTTTTTCAAGGGACCAAAACGCCGAGTCGTTGGGAAGGGGTTCACTCGGAAGAGAATATCGTATTAATTCTACGTTGTCTTTTTAAAATTCGATCAACTTCTTTTTCTGCAGGACTTTGAGCATTCATTATGTAAGTTTGACACATATTCGTTTGATATTTTATTTCCTATCGTTGATTTTCTGAAAAGTGTTCGGAAACTGAATCCGCCACCATACAGTGTTCACTCAAGAACCTACATTAGAAACAATTTTACAAACAAAAACTAATGGTTAAAAGCGTAAACAATGGAATGGAAGAGTTCGAGAATGAGCCAGTGATGTCTTTAGACTTTAGCAAACTTCGCAAACTTTTATTTCTATTGCTTCATTTAATTTGTCAAGAAAAAAATGCAGTGCAGTGCAGTGCAGTGCACATGTCGAGGTGTAAGATTATTCCAGATGGTTCACATAGCCCCTTGAGTTGTACGACACATGCTCCAGTGAAAACTGCTCCGCATCATTTCACTTTACAAACCGAATTCATATCTACAATGTCTAACCTTTCAGCCAACACTATGCATAACTCTAACTCACTGGCGTATCTAGGG
The DNA here is from genome assembly GCA_025618425.1 of Heliocidaris tuberculata. Taxonomy (NCBI): domain Eukaryota; kingdom Metazoa; phylum Echinodermata; class Echinoidea; order Camarodonta; family Echinometridae; genus Heliocidaris; species Heliocidaris tuberculata. Next base: position 25,595,637 of record CM046848.1, read on the forward strand.
ATTATAGCGCCGGGGAAAACAATGAAATTACGCCCCCGCCCCCTGAGTGCCCAAACTTATCTACGTTGTTGTACAAGCGAGGGAGCGAAGCGACTGAGCGGCAATTTTTTTTTCTTCTTCATTTTTTAACCCTAAAATACGCATCTTCTTGTGCATCTTTCCCAGTAAATTTTGCAATTCACCATCGCAGTCGAGCAGTAGAGAAGCTCGAATTTGTACATTGATAAACGGTTTTCTATTCACCATTGGCGTAGACAGGTCCTCATACCTGGAGGGGGGGGGGGTATGATTTCCCCCAAGGGCCATATATATATATATGTGTGTGTGTGTGTGTGTGTATAGGGAAATTCAGTTTATGTTAGTACACGGGGTCGTATATACCAAAGAACAGCTTATGAAATTTGGTTTTGTAGCTGATAACCTATGCTCCTTTTGTCAACTTGAACCAGAGACATATTCGCATTTATTTTGGCAGTGTGACAAGGTTAAACAGATATGGAAATTTGTGACTGAACATTTTGATATAGCTGAATTGAAAAATATAAATTGGCAAGAAATATTTTTGGGAATCACGGGTAATTCTGATAGATCTAAGTGTGTAAATAGTCTGATGATTTTGTTGAAATATACTATTTTAAAATCTAGGTCAGAAAATAACTTGCCAACCAGAGAAAAGATAGTAAAATTCTTTTCGTAATTTATAGAGGATGAAAAAACTCTAGCGCCAAAAGCAGGTAGACTGCATTTGCATTTACGAAAATGGGAACACATAAAAATATTCAAGTCAGGAATGTGGAATGTGGGGTGTTTGTATGCTGTGATATGGGTTAAGTAGGGGGACGAGGGGGGGGGGGGGGGGGGGGGGGATGGAAGTAGGTGGAATAAGGAGTCTATAGTAAGAATGAATTATGTTATACAGTTTGATATTCATTTTCTTCGTCTTTTTTTTTTTTTAATGACTACATTTCATTCAATGATATTTTTGTTGTATATGCCTTGTTTCAATGATTTTATCGAGTGTAATTTGTTGTATACATTCAAGACGAATGTTATGTTATATATAGAAATTGAATAAAGATTACTGAAAAACAAAAAAAATATACGTATACATATATATTGTGTGTGTGGGGTGAGGGTGTGTAAACATTTATATGGTTTTTCTCTTTACATATCCAAGATACAACTTTAGCATCATGCTTTGCAATTTTGTAGTATGATTTGAATATTGAGCGAGCGAGCGAAGCGAGCGAGCAAACATTAGCAATTACATTGTAATTGCAAAATTTCACAATGAAAATTTATTTAATAAGCTAAAACTTTTAATACGAGCGAGCGTAGCAAGCGAGCATTATGAATACTGGCTCTAAGTCACTTTGGATTAGGGGCACGTTATGGGAAAGGGAAACGTGGGGTGGTATTCTGAAAATTGTTGTAACTTTTGTTGTAACTTTTGTTCTATCTTCCTGAGATAATACCTCGTTAATATTGTTGTAAGTTGGTATTCTGAAAATTGTCTTAAGTAGATATTATCTCTCTAAGGACCGCCTTTATATTATCTTCGACACGCCCATTTTTTGACACTTTACCAATCAAGATGGACCCTCTTGCATAAAAATTTGCGTTTAAACGCAACTCAAAAAATTAAACGCAACCCGAATATCAACCAATCAGGATCGCGTATTTTGGACTTGCGTTTAATTTTTTGAGTTGCGTTTAATCGCAACTTTTTATGCAAGAGGGCCCAAGATGGATTTTATATAGGTAGGTTAACCATTAGGAGAACCCCTTATGTCAAACATAAGGATGGGCTTTGCGCGTATATCATTTTCGGGCGTAGTTATTAAATTACGCGTTTTATAATGCGCCATGCGCTACTGGACTGCAATTAATTAACATAATGGCTCACCCTCTTCTGCTAGAAACAAGTCACATATTAATGTAAAATCATCGAATTCCACCTGTAATTTCTTTAAAATGTCTTCTCTATGAGATCTTGAATCACACACAGTCTCCATCTTGCTATTCAAGCATGTACTGTCTGATTCTGAGCTAGAAAAATTGCCGAGATCATGAGATACAACAGCTAGAACCTGTTGTAAGTTTTGTTGTAGTTACCATGGAAGATAAGATACAACAAAAGATAAGATAATTTTAAGAATACCAATTATATCATGATATTACATGACCTATATAGATACTGATGCGTGATTTGTCAAAATGCCGTCACGTGACCAACGTCACAAGGATGAGAAGTGTTATGTTTCCCAACATGACGTAAAATACGTCATACCTCGGAATATAACGCCGTTATATCCAGAGGTATGACGTCACACGTACAGTTCAATTAATTAAACGTACGTGATCGATCGATCGTGAGCAGCGCGAAATATGAAATTGGAACAAATTTTGTGGTCGTCAAAATGGCTGCTTCAGCGAGCCGATTCGCTTCGCTGGGTGAGGAAGAACTGGACGAAATTATTGACCCAAAAGATGCCCGTTCAACTAAAAAAGTCATCAATGTAGCTGAGAATGTGCTGAAGGCTTACAGTGAATGCAAAGGATTTTCAATTTCAGAAACAATTACAGCAATTGAACTGAGTAAGTTTCTTCGATCATTTTATGCGGAGGTCCGTAGATCGAATGGTGAATTGTACAGTAAGCGTTCCATGATAACGCTGCGATATGGATTGCAGAGACATTTCAAAAAATGGTGAGTCAGCAGAATTTGTTTTGTATCTATATAGGTCATTATAATATAACAGATATTGACTTTCTCCTTCGGGAACAACATAACATTTAATTTCCCTTGGGTAGTTATATTTTTGTCTCGGAATACTATATTTTTCCTCAGCGCTACGCGCTTCGTAAAAATATAATGTCCCTCGACAAAAATATAAATCCCCTCGAGGATCTCAAATGTTATATTGCCCCTCTAGACAGTCAATATCTGTATAATATTATCTTCAGCGCGCATATGTAAATTAGGATCATGCGCAGAATGAACAATGATACAACAAAAGTTACAACAAAAGTTACAACAATTTTCAGAATACCAATTTTATCTTAAGTGTAGAGATACAACAATATTTGAGATAAAACAGTTTTCAGAATACCGCCCGTGGTACTTATCATGGGGAAAAGGACACTTCAATGATTAGAAAAATAAATAAATGTGTAGAAAAGGTAGAAAAGGCAGTTCATCACAGGTGAAAAGGGGCACTTATAACACCTGAAAAGGGGCATTTATAAGAACGGGAAAATGTTCTTATAAAGTAGAAAAATTAAAATCAGTGTCTTTATATTACAAAGAAAAAAATGACTTTTTACATTAAAAGGAATAAAAGTGATTAAAAGGGGGAAAATGCTTTCTTTGAAATAGGAGCATTTATCAAAGGTAAGGTGAGGGATGAGGAGTACTTATCAAATGGGCACTTAAAAGAATATGGAACTGGGACTTACTCGAAATAAAAATATGGGTACTTATCTGAAGTTAAAGAGAAAAGAAGGGGCACTGTGCCCACATGCAACGCCCGGAGCGGTGCTTCTGACCGGGCCTACATGTTATGATTGTCATTTCATAATTCTTCTAGGTATAGCTGGGTGATGATGACACAGGTCATCATCATCATCCTAGATAAATATTGGGTGTGATGTATTCCCTCTTTCTCCACCACATTCGATTCCTGTGACTCTATTTTCATTTCAGTTTTGCAGAATTGCATTACAAAGGAAAGTTACCGACTGAACACTCTAAATCCAGAATAATTACATGTACTTTTAATCTAAATATTTTTTCTGTATTGTGGCTTCGAAAAAAAAAATCACATCTAAATATATTTGGGGATGGTAACACATGCAGGCCAACCCCCCCCCCCCCCCCACTTCATTAAAAAAATTATACCTATATGTCACTCACAGATCAACACCATTGTGGTATAATTTGAAGTAGATGGTTTTTACTTTCTAGTGGTGTAAAAATTTATCGGGAAAAATCAGAAGCCACGACAGCATTGTAGATTAGTATTAATAAATTATTAATTCATATAAATCTACAATATTGTACACAGATATATAACATTTATATTGAAATAAAGAATATATAAAAATAAAATTAATGGCTATAATATATCAAATTATATTTATCTACAACAATATAGAAATGTATATATTTTCCACCACTTTTTTTTTTTGGTGGGGTGAAACACACCCCCCCCCCACCCGAAAAGTTGGGGAATGCATATCCCCCCCCCCCCCCATCCCCCCCCCCCCCCCCCGCTATCTACTCCGCCCCTGCTATTCACTCACTTCTACAATCGGGAGCAAAACTAACAAAAACCCTTGAGAAATAGTCGTGAAATTAAGACCTAAAGTTTTCAAATGTTGAACCTTTGCAAATGCTGTTTTATACACTTTATCCTATATTGGGGGCGCAATATTTAGCAGGAGTCAGATGAAACTTACATGATAGCGAGCAAAGCAACGACTAATTATATCTTTATTTTTCAAATTTTAAACCCTTTAAGCTATTCAAGAACTATATACTGGGGGTGCTAAATTACGAGATCCTAAAATAAAATGATTATGCGAGGGAGCAAAGCGTCTGAGCTTTGGAAAAAATTTTCGCATTACAAACCCTCAAAAATATATTTCTAGTGCATTTACCGTGCGAATTTGGGGGGGCGGCGCATAATCCATAGAGATTATGATTTTTCTTCATTTCCCCTTTTTTCCTTTTTCTCCTTTGCGTTTTTTGCGCCCCCTCCAAGTGCTGCCCGGGGCACGTGCCCCCTGCCCCCCTAGATACGCCACTGCTCTAACTCTAACACTAAAAGTAGCCTAACATCTTATTACAACCCTAACCCTAACCATATATCTTTGACGAAATAAAGCCAGGAGCAACTCTCGCCGGAGCATATATGTGGGAGCACCAACCCCTTGAAGTTCCATGTCTTACCCCCTCCCGCATTTTCCATGGAAAAGTGAGCAACTAAAAGCCCACCGCATAATCCATAAGGATTATGATTTTTCTTCATTTCCCCTTTTTTCCTTTTTCTCCTTCGCGTTTTTTTCGCCCCCTCCAAGTGCTGCCCGGGGCACGTGCCCCCTGCCCCCTTAGATACGCCACTGCTCTAACTCTAACACTAAAAGTAGCCTAACATCTTATTACAACCCTAACCCTAACCATATATCTTTGACGAAATAAAGCCAGGAGCAACTCTCGCCGGAGCATATATGTGGGAGCACCATCCCCTTGAAATTCCATGTCTTACCCCCTCCCGCATTTTCCATGGAAAAGTCAGCAACTAAAAGCCCACCGCATAATCCATAAGGATTATGATTTTTCTTCATTTCCCCTTTTTTCCTTTTTCTCCTTTGCGTTTTTTGCGCCCCCTCCAAGTGCTGCCCGGGGCACGTGCCCCCTGCCCCCTAGATACGCCACTGCTCTAACTCTAACACTAAAAGTAGCCTAACATCTTATTACAACCCTAACCCTAACCATATATCTTTGACGAAATAAAGCCAGGAGCAACTCTCGCCGGAGCATATATGTGGGAGCACCATCCCCTTGAAATTCCATGTCTTACCCCCTCCCGCATTTTCCATTTAAAAGTGAGCAACTAAAAGCCCACCGCATAATCCATAAGGATTATGATTTTTCTTCATTTCCCCTTTTTTTCTTTTTTCTCCTTCGCGTTTTTTTCGCCCCCTCCAAGTGCTGCCCGGGGCACGTGCCCCCTGCCCCCTTAGATACGCCACTGCTCTAACTCTAACACTAAAAGTAGCCTAACATCTTATTACAACCCTAACCCTAACCATATATCTTTGACGAAATAAAGCCAGGAGCAACTCTCGCCGGAGCATATATGTGGGAGCACCATCCCCTTGAAATTCCATGTCTTACCCCCTCCAGCATTTTCCATGGAAAAGTGAGCAACTAAAAGCCCACCGCATAATCCATAAGGATTATGATTTTTCTTCATTTCCCCTTTTTTCCTTTTTCTCCTTTGCGTTTTTTTCGCCCCCTCCAAGTGCTGCCCGGGGCACGTGCCCCCTGCCCCCTAGATACGCCACTGCTCTAACTCTAACACTAAAAGTAGCCTAACATCGTATTACAACCCTAACCCTAACCATATATCTTTGACGAAATAAAGCCAGGAGCAACTCTCGCCGGAGCATATATGTGGGAGCACCATCCCCTTGAAGTTCCATGTCTTACCCCCTCCCGCATTTTCCATGGAAAAGTGAGCAACTAAAAGCCCACAGCACACTATACGATCGGTCTGCGATCCAATTTCGGAAGAAAATGTAATAGCATTTGTTATAAATACCTAAACACATAAACTATGTTGGATTGTGGTTCTAAACAGTCATATAGACAGTAAAATCGAAATTACAGCCTATTGCGAGACTTCTAGTCGGAGGAAAGGCCAAATCGGCTCTGAGTCGTAGTGAGGTCAGAGCAGTCCTACGATTGTCTGCGATTCAAAACTGATTTGTGATTCCAGGTAGAAGGCTGACAACGCACCAAAATCCTATGTTTAGTATTAAAATTGTTGTTGAGAACCTGAATCAGGTAGATTTTATTTGTTAAAATGCCAAAATTTAATTCTATTGCTATTTATTCCCAAAATCTGATGGCGGTTGATCTTATAGTATGTGGTGCGCTTAAGTGACCATACATGAATTTCAGTCAACTATAGTGTTACACGAAGAGCAAAACAACTGTTTAACCATGTTAACATAAACACCAAAAACTGGAAAACGAATGTTGTATATACCCTCCCCCCCCCCCCCGTCAAAAAAAAAAACAAAAAAAAAACAAAGCCACAAAAAAAAAAAAAAACATAACAAAACAAAACAACAACAACAACAGCAACAACAACAACAACAACAACAAAACCCAAAACAAACAAACTTACTGTAGCATTCTGGGACATCCGCATCCGCCACCCATGTCCCATTTTGGCATGTGATTGTCACGTCACGGGTTGGATGATATCCTGTTTTGCAGGTATAGTTGAACATTGTGTCTTCCGTGTAGAGGTTTCCTTCTTTGATTCCAGTGTTTTGATTAAGGACCAAATCTAGAATTCTAGACGGGGATGTCGGGGGGAAACAGGATGGAGGTCCTATATAAAAATAATAAAACATTGCACACTCTAGAAACTTAAGTGTTAAATAATCATTTTTAAAAAGAGGAACAAGAGCAAAAATGGTATCAGAAAATATATGTTTTAAGATTTGTGTTACATGTGTTATGATTATGTAATCATTACCCAGGACCCGCGGAACCGGGGGGGGGGGGGGGCTGGGGGCTGCATCCTCTCACTTTTGGAGTAGTCACGTTTTAAAGTGCTTAAGAAGTAGACTTGATAACATGCTCAGTCGCATGCTCAGCCCTGCCCCCTCAACCCCGCCCTTCTTTCATTCCGCGGCCCCTGTTACCATGATTGTTATTAGGAGCACCAATATTCTAAGGTTCATTGTAATGATGGTTTAAGATTGATATACATGTACATAATCAAATACATGCCTGAAGTAACTAATATGCCTAAAGTTAAATTATCGCATGGCTGTAGTAAGCATTATTTCAAACAAGAGAAAGAAAATCCAGTCATAGTTAAAAGTAGGGGTTTATTGGTTAATTACCGAAACACCGAGGTACATCGCCCTGCCATCTTCCCGTAGTTTCATCGCAAACAACAATCCTGTTTCCATGGAGTTCGAAACCTGGGTTGCATCGATACACAGCAATACTTCTCGCCGATTTACCACGCATGCGCACGTAGCCATTAGCAGGGCTCTTGGGAGGCAGAAAACATTTTATAGGAGCTGAAAAAAAAGTGAAAATGGGATTGGTGTTAAGCTGTGCTAACATCATAAATCTAGTATTTTCCCATTGATTAAACTGACACTTTTTCTTTCAGGGTGCCGATTGAGCAACTTGACATCAATTGCAACTCTGTACTAAAGAGATTGAATGGATTATGTAAGTTTTCGATTAATTAGAGGACTTGCGATCAATCCAGACCAACTGCAACTCTTCACAAGACAGGACCCTGATCAAGTATTTATTTTCTGAAAAAATAGGGGGGAAAAATAAAGATTCGAATTCGTATCTAAAATGGTACAACAGCAGCAACCTAAGAAGAGAGTAAAAGTTTTGAACCTAAAATATGCAAATTGGACGAGGCCTATGAGAAAGAAGGGTGCAATGATGGGTCTCTAGAGGTGTTGGATATAAGAGTAGGGTAAAAAAAAAAATGTTTAATTTTGCATCCTCAGAGGTGTTGATGTTGTATCGGATCAAGTCGCAATTTGAAACTTTATTTCTTAGTATGTAAGCCTATAAAACTAAACTCTTCAGTGACCATGATGATAACAGACTTTATCAAGAAAACGAAAGGTTATGTGATATTTCATTGTTTTTTTGTCGAGTAAATTTTGTTAAAGTTGTTTTTTTAATGCAGTTTATAATTAACATCATTTGAAATGGGCTTAATATATTCAGAAAAAGGGAATTACTGTATGGGGTTAATATAATTCCGATCACACCAATACGTACTCTTTCTAGGAAAAAATGCTAACAACTAAACTGGTATAATTAGAAATCAGGAAATGCCTAATCCTAATCACAGGTTGCATCTAGGGGGGCGTTTCATCAAGTGTCTTGTCAGTGGTTTTTACCGAAAAATTTGCTCTCAGCCAATCAGACGCAAGGATTTCAGTAGCTTATAACAGTTATTGCAACTTGTCACTGATGACAAGTTTTATGAAACAGGGCCCCGGTGACCAGTTTGATTCTTCTCTTTATCCTTTCCGTGTTTGTAGTGACGGAAATTTGAATGCTCATATCGAGCATAACCTATAACCCTCTAAGAAACTGGAAATCTTTTTTTTTTTTTTTTTCGGGGTGGGGGGGGGGGGGGGAAGCCGGGGAGGGGATCGGGGATAATTTAGAATTACCATGGCAATATGGGTAGTCACTCCATTTCCCATTGGCCTGGCAGATAATGAACTCGTCTCCCACAAGCGTTGAGTCAGGCTCGCAGACTACGCGCACGACGTAATTCTCAGGGAGCTGCGACAGTTCATGGTCCGTACTGTTCTGATATTCATAACGCCCTTTCCGTAAACCTCTTGGCCGCCGACAGCTCGTACTCTCTGTGTAAGCGCCAAAATGATTTAAAGAGAAGAAATGTTTGAAATATTAATAATAATAATAATAATAATAATAATAATAATAATAATAATAATAATAATAATAATAATTAATAATAATAATAATAATAATAATAATAATAATAATAATAATAATAATAATAATAATAATAATAATAATAATAATAATAATAATAATAATAATAATAACGTTTTATTTACCCAGGGTAGCCACTTCAGTTATCAAACTGCTCTTCCAGCGGGCCCTGCAATGTTATTATATCCCTCATTAAAAATTCCTTGCTCTTGGATTGGTCGAGAGCACTTCATGTGATTAATCATAATTCTACCAGAAAAAGAAATTACTCCGGGAGAAAAATAGGTTTAGTGACGTCATACTTTTCAGAGTATGATAGTTTTTTTACTATCATGCCTCCGACTGCCCCTTGCTCCCTAGAATCATTTCTCTTGACACGTACGGCGAGCAGCCAGTAGTCTCCCTCGGTTAACTCCCGCGATGGGACGGCGCGGGCACCAGTGAAACTACGCCGAGCCCGAGAATTTTCATAAATCCATGTAAAGAAAAGTGAGGGGGGGGGGGGGGGGGGCGGACACTGAACAAAAAATAGCCGTCAATTTTGCAAAATATGCATGAAGTAACACTAAGCCCAGTAAATATTTGCAATTAATAATTCTGTCAACCTATCTTAATTGTCAAAGATTCTTGACAATTTGCATGAAATTGTGTTCGATTTACTATTTAAAAGTGACCTGTCCGGACACACGACGTACGTGTTGGTTATGTAAATGTAATTGGATGTAGGTGAGTAGATCAGCTGTTTCTCAACATGCGCAATCGTACTAGCTAATGCGCGTCGTAACGCGCACGTCATCAGTCGAAATCAAAACATGGCGACCCATGTCTAGCCTAGTGTCCGTTGAAAGGAAAAAAAAAAACGATTTTAATTGACGAGGACCAAAAATAAACCAGGATTGGAAACAAATGAAGTAGCCTTATCAGGTATTTCTTATTTATTTAATCTAATTGTGCCTGTGCAGTTCATAACTAGCCATATACTTTTCACTTTCGGAATTTCACCGATTACGTTACGGTATAGGTCTAGATCTAGATCTATCCTTTAACACTTTATAACAAGATTAAAATTAACTTGATGTTATAGACAACCTAGTCCTAAAAGTTAGAGGCCTATAAAAGAAAATTAATGTAAGGGCCTTTATTCTGAAATTTACTTCGATCTACGCCGGGTCGGTCTCAGGCTCAGTGACTATCAATCGCGTCAATCTATTCTAATTAAGTTAGATCTAGTTAGCGTCCACTGTGTTTTGCTCTAACCGTATAGATTTAACAACGCGAGATTTATACCATCTAACATTAATTTGCCATATCTAGATCAAAGTTAAATCCAAATATATTTAATTGTTGATGAGGGATATAAAACAAATATACAGGGCCTTTATTCGGAAATCTATAATGCGATCTATGGGGTCGGTCTCAGCGACTACAGTCAATCGTCTATTTCTCTCGGGGCTCTCGCCCGATCGAGGAAATAGACGACTGTAGTCACTTCGACCGACCCCATAGATCGCACTAGATTTCCTCGGGCCCTGTATATTTGTATATTATTACCCTTCTCCATTCTAATGTGCCGAGCGCCTGGCTAGGAGGCAGAAGGTCCCATTTTTGAAGTCTTTGGTATGACTCGGCCGGGGTTCGAACCGACGACCTCCCGTTCATGAGACGGGCGCTCTAACCAACTGAGCCAACATGCCCGGTTGATGATATGGAAATTCGGGGGGGGGGGGGGGGTCGATCGAGGTAGCCCCTCTCTCCCACACTGAGGAAAAGGAGTGAAAAACAGCATTCTTTAATGCCTTTTGCACAAGAAGCGTCATTTGCCTGACGTATCATTGCGTCAGCTACCGATGCGGTCCATTTGGCTTGCTATGAGAGTAGCGTCGCACAAAAAATGAGAGAAAAAGTAACAATGCAAAATTTAATTGGGTTGAATTATACAGGCTTATGAGCTCATTGCCACAGGCTTGATCAGCGTCATTACGAAATCGAAATCGACGCTTCATGTGCAACAGGCAATACCTTCTTCTTCTTCTTCTTCTTCTTCTTCTCCTTCTTCTTCTTCTTCTTCTACTACTACTACTACTACTACTACTACTACTACTACTACTTTTTCTTCTTCTTCTTCTTCTTCTTCTTCTTCTTCTTCTTCTTCTTCTTCTTCTTCTTCTTCTTCTTCTTCTTCTTCTTCTTCTTCTTCTTCTTCTACTACTACTACTACTACTACTACTACTACTACTACTACTACTTTTTCGTCGTCTTCTTCTTCTTCTTCTTCTTCTTCTTCTTCTTCTTCTTCAGTGCAATAATTAAAGAATGTCTGCGTCATGTAAACTTGAATAGCATCTTGGAAGATAGTTTTGAGTTACAGCATTATTTTGTGAGATCCGTACTTTTAATTAATCTTCTTCTTTTTTTCAGATTTTTTTCTGACTGCGTCAGCGACTTGCTTGGTCTTTGACGCGCCATCTGAGAGTGATATCGTAGAAAACGTGCATGAAAATTAACCGTGCTAACATTGTGTTGAATTACTAACACATGCGCTCATTGCCTTCAGAGGCTTAATTAGAGTATAGGTACTAGCGTTAAGTCCGGCTCATAATTATGAGGAATAATTTCGATTGCGTCATTACCTGCGCTAATCCAGACTGTGAAGTCTATTAACCCGTACGATAGTTATTGAAAGTATATGCACTGGGTGAATTCAAGTTCGGTGTTGAAAGCTGGTGTTGGTGTTGGGGCAAAACTAGCACCAGCCACAACACCGAACATGAAATGAAGCTGGTGCTGGGATTGACTTCACTAGGTGTTGAGCTACCAATAATGTGATTGGTATTATTTTCATAAACTCGAATTCGGTGGTGGGGCTAGAATCAGCAGCCCAATTCACGCTCTCAACACCAACGCCAACACCAACACCAACACCAACACCAACACCGAACTTGAAATCACCCACTGTGGAAGCCGGGCTTAAACAAGTTCAACCATTTGTATAACGCTTTCCTGCCCCCATCCACCCCCTAAAACAAAGAATCCGTACCTGCAGATGAGCAGATGATTCCCAAGATGGCGGCAACAATGATCGCCAAGAACTTCATTGCACCAATCAGCGGATCGCCTTCTCAGACAAACACTAAATAAATCAATTAAATATGAGATGAAATAATGGCATTCACCTAAATTGCAGAGTCAAATTGAAAGCTTTTAGAAGTATGTCAATAAATCACAGAATGAGCTCCTTCTGAAAGAGTAGTTGACGTTTTAAGCAAATTGATACACAAAGAAAGGTCTATACATATATTACTTTACTCTTGGTACTTAGATTTAGTTCTCCTGGTATGGCGAATGCAGTCACCTTGTGCGTGACGATATTCTTGTACAGAATGAGCATCATTTCCTGATACGTTTCGCTAAATTACCACTTGTAATTGGTAAAATATGTAACAAACAAACATAGATATACATTATATTACAAGAAAAACAAGCTTACGTAGACCATGTCAGAAATCAAAAGTTGCATGGATCAGCTAGTTCTGTTACACATAGTATACCACATATTATACCATCGTGAACTTTACAGTTAATAAGGATATCAACTAATAAATTGAAGGAAAACACAAATGCAAATATAAGTGGAATAACTCTATACTCGTGCGTAGGACTTTTAATAGGAAGTGTATCAGAGTGTAACAAAAATATGTCTAACTGAAATGGCCAAGATAGAAAAGGAGGGAGAGAGTGAGCGGGGGGGGGGGGGGGGGGGGGAGAGGAAAAAAAAAGGGCAGAAATTTATCAGATTTTGCCCATCATGGCATTATAGTCAGACAAAGCTACAAACTGTTAAGCCTGGCTCACATAAGGCTTCATTTGCTGACGCTAGGACCGCGTCGGTGACTTGTAAGGTATCTAGCGCGTCATGTCGGAGTGGTATCGTTAAAAAGTAATTGAAAAATGAACAGTCCAAAGTCCAAACAGTTCTTCTAATAACTGACGTATATTATGGATTAATTGCCTTCACAGGTTTAATTTTCGCAGGTAATGACACAATCGAAATGACGCATCGTGTGAGCCGGGCCCTGTTTCACAAAACTTGTCATCAGTGACAAGTTGCAATAACTGTTATAAGCTACTGAAATCCTTGCATCTGATTGGCTGAGATCAAATTTGTCGGTAATAATCACTGACAAAACACTTGATGAAACGCCCCCAGGAATACACTTTTATTTTTTAGCTAAATCCAAGTTCAGTGGAAGGAAGGGGGAGATCGAATGTAAAATAAAGACCGACATTAGCTCATGAAAATGAACCAAAATTATCTTGGCCACATCGAATTTCTGTTCTATGAGATGAATTATGAATTAGAAAATATACCACAAAATAAATGTTTTTTAAAAGAAATGAATGCATCATTCCCTACAAAACAATAATAAATATGTTAATGATGATAATGATAATAGTATATTGCTTAGTAAACGCATAACACCACGTGATGTCTATAAGCGTGTTAAAACATCAATGTAAGAATGTTACAAAAACTTAGTTACACATTAAAAAACAATTGTGTTTTCATTTCAGATTTAAACTGTTCCAACTGAGTGTGATACCATTTTACTCCTTGACCTCCCAGAGGTGTACCCAGAAGTTGATAAACCAGGGGGAGAGGCGGAAATACATACATACATCATATTCTCTGAGTAATTCCGTTCATGACATGTTTCAATGTTTGCACCTTTTATGAGCAAGACATTGTTACTCTATTTTGTCACTCATTTAGCACACTAACATATGCTATCCAAAGTGATAGGAAAAAGACAATGCGATTCAATAACCACCCGTGTTACCCAATTACCAATCTGTAAAAGAGCTTAACCGGGATTAAACCGGAATAGCTGAGCCAAAGAGGAGAATGTGATCTCCGGCCTCACATCCGTATGATCTTGATTTATCTTCCTTGTTAACTCTGAACGGTTTGATCTTTTAAACTCTCACAAAGACACAAACAATCGTGGGGAATTTCCCTTTTTTTTCTCTCTTTTTTTTTTTTTTTTAGGTTTGCGGGGTTTTCCGGGGGGGGGGGGGGGGGGGGTAACGTTCCAAATGACACTTTAAGGCTCCAACTTGTAATAATAATGATGATGATGATGTAAATCGAATCATTCTGCTCACCTCTGGTTATATACCCAGAGCAGAAAATTTACAAGACATTTCTAAGGAGAGTAATTCTAAATTGGCAATCACCGATGCATTATTGACCCAATTTGTACAGTTAAAATGAAATTATAATGTCTTTTTCAAGGGAATAACTTTTAGAGTTGATCTCGTTGATAGAGTAAGCACACATGTATGACAACACGGTGGACCCCCCCCCCCCCCACACACACACACATCCCAGCCGAAAAACATAACGAGTTATCTATTAAAGTGTAGTTTTTTTTTCCAGGATGAGATATTTGATTTGAGTTGATTTGATTTGATTTATTCTCCGTTTCAAAATAATCATACATGATACATATTGATTCAATGATTAAACATGACACAGTGTGATAACTTTGTATATATCAAACTAACAAACAAATATAAGTGTATTAAGAAGAGTATAAAAATAATTTACTCAAACGGATCATTATTGACCTAACATAATATGAAACGGAGGGACATGCTAAGAAGGCAATGCTTGTATGATGCATGCCCTAACATGCCTAAGGACTTAGTTACATCACAGAATATTTTGGTCAAACAAATCATAACAATTGATATGAAGAAATGCCGGGAATAGATCTCACCTGCATGAAAATACTAACCTTCCCAAGCAAGTTGATAAGGCTCTTACTTAACATACACTGAATAAACGAAAAGATTTCTTCTTTTTTTTCAATGAGGAGAAGTGTTAACCCATTGACCAGTACTGCATGTATTGAATTCTCAGATTTTCATAGACTCAATAATGGAGCAACCGGGCTTCCGTATGTATTTGTAGTCTAGTCGGAAATGGGGGTCCCCGTGCACCATCGGTGTACATTTTTGAAACCAAGTTTTTTTGTGATGCCCGAAGTGTCTAGTTAACGATTTTTTTAAAATGTTCTCATTGCCAAATCTTCTCTCATAGAGTTCAAAATCTGCCATTTTGGGGGCCATTGCTATTCAAAACATCAATCTAAACTATTTCAAGCCTTTAAATGCTTATATCAAAAGCTATTACATTTTCTTCCGAAATTGGATCGCAGGCCAATCGTATATAGTGTGTGTGCTTAAGTGGCCTATGTACTTGTGGAAAAATATGTTGTGTTTTAAGACTGCAAGAAAAAGGTGTCATTTCAACAGTTTTGTGGATATACTTTTTCCTCCCACGTTTTTAACCGAGCTATAGGTTATCACCTCTGCCCTTCTTGTGCAAAGAATCGGTGCTGATGAAATGGTATTTTTAGACGCACTTGTGATTATTTTTGGAATGGTACTCTCCTTTTTAAACAAGAATTAAAGATATGCTAATTTGCTGTGCTCCCTTAAGCTGCGAATTGCGAATCGAGCTGATCACACAGCTAAAAAATTTAATATTTAATATTTAAAAACATTAAATAAACATTACGAATGAACAAAACATATGAGGTAAATCATATTTCAAAGTTGTAAGAAGAGGAGAAGTCTATAAAACCTAAAGGTATACAGTATTACATTTCTCCTTAGGCACTATAATTGAGTTCACTTCCTTTCTATTATTTCTACGTTTACCTGTTTACTTCAAATGAGCTGCAATTAAAAGCTTTTGAATTATGATCTTTCCAAGCAATGTCTTGCGAAAACATTGGGATTCCTTACGCGGAAATCCGTGTTTTCAAGAAGCAATGGCGGAAACAAAAATTTACAAAACAAAACAAAACAAAAACAAAAACAAAAACTGAAACGTATATCATTATTAATACTGGGGTTGAAATATTTTAAGAATCAGAGGCGGCGGAACGACGGGCTCGGATAATGGAAGGGGGGGGGGGCACCTTTTGTTTGGCGTTTGGTCGTTCCGCCACCTCTATTAAGAATGATATAAGCTGAATTATGCTCCAAAGTGATAACTAAAAAGTGAAGATAAATGCTTGCAATGAAACATAACCGCGTCTTCTGAATACATAAACTTTGCGAAAACATCTGTCCCTGGAAAAGTGAAGAGTCCCCATTTCTCACCTAAAGTCGCTTTGACGACAGTTGGGATTACCCTGCAAATATTGTGGTTGCTGAAAGGGTGTAATAATTTTAAGAAAATGAACAGAAAGAAGTAATTCAGTGGTGGCTAATCCAAGAATTGATTTTTAAAAGGGGGGTTGAAAATGTAACGGGGACATGCCCATGCCCCATTTTTCCTATACTTACCGCATGAAAAGTCCACTCTCTTCGATCCAAGGTACCGTAATAGATGAAACCATGCAAGGTCTGCTCGCTGGAAACGTTCCAAGTAATGGAAAAAGAAAAAACAATTTTGCTTGTTTTTTTCACGAATCAAGAATACCTCGAAGCCGGGGTGTAGCTAGGGGGCTCCCATGCGGAGGGGGGAAGGGGGAAGGGGGGGAGGAAAAAAAAATTTTCCCCCAGCCCTCAAAAAAGCTGCTCAGTAGTGGAGGGGTGGTTATCACATGTTGTCCTCCATAATTCTCTGACAAGCAAAAAAAAAAAAAAAAAAAGTTCTTTTTTTTTTCGAGGAAAAGTTGTCAGCTGCCCCCCCTCAGCTACGCTAGTGGGTGCTCGTGACTTTCCTCCCACCAATAGAATAATGAAAAAAGAGTAGAAATGGAAAGGGAGAAAGAGAAAGGAGAACATTAAAAGTAAAATACGACTCACTCCCACACCCCAGACTCTATGGCGTTGTTCTTTTGCATTTCACACAACTAGCAAGACCGGTTACCCCCCCCCCCAAAAAAAAAAAAAAAAAACCCTGTGGCCCTTCCATGGCTGGACCCCCACAGCTGCGATGGACCGAATAAAGGTCCTGTTTACTGATTCAGCTCTCACTTTATCATTCTGATATACCGCAGCTGGACGTGCCTTAATTTTGCTCTGTTTTCTGGTCTCCGATTCTTTTCCTAGAGTAAGCGTCATTTATCTTTCAACTGGATAGTTGGATGAGTTTTCTTTCTCGTTTGTATTCTTCGGTGGTTGTTTTTTAGTAATTATGTATCTATTTTAGTCGCTTGCAATATACAATAATACAGTGGTAACAACTGTTTGCACACAACGCTTTTCTGACCACCGTAACAATTTATTGATCAAAGCTCTTTGCAGTGTATGATTACCTCGGTCATAGGATTCTTATGAATTTCAAGTATTAAATTACAAATGATAGTATCTTTGGCTACAAAAGAATAACGATCATGTAAAAAACGTACCTTTTTGCATCAGAAAATTAAAAAGTTTATATGAGATTCTGTCTAAATAGTTCTTTCTCAGTATATTGAAAACGGTTCCATGACATTTGCTCCTGAGACAATTGCTCCGGTCTAACTTTGCCATGTTAATCCTAAACCTAATCCTAATCTTCACATTGTCCTAAACAAAAAACCAAATCATGACCTTGACCTTAACCTTTTACCTTTCGAGATATGAACGGGATGGAGTAAATGTCGTGTCACGTCACCAGTGATAATTTTGTATGGCAAAATAATAGTTCGGTTTTTTTTTTTTTTTTTTTTTTTTTTTTTTTACTTAAGTTGATATAGATTCTAAATCATATCCAACATATCCGGCGCATAATACATTTGTAGATCTCCAGAAATAATTACTCTTACGCGTTCAACGTTGGCATGCTGAGTGAGTACCCTAAACTTTCATTATGGCATTCGGTATTTCAGGAGAAACATCAAATTCTCCGAATTACCATCTCACTCTCGGCGAGGATCAGTCCCCTACAACTACCTTTCTTTTCCGACAGGAGCACATGCATAACCTGTATACAGCTCAATCATTTAGTGAATGGTTCTTTGCCATTTATTCACCAATCTGCTAATTTGACAGGTTGCATTAGTTGATATCATCATTCTTTGTAGCTAGCTCACCTGGAATACGTGTTTGTCTGAGAAGGAGAACAACAGACAGACACCATGAAGTTCTTTATTATTGCAACCCTCTTGGGGATCCTCAATTCTTCTGCAGGTGAGGATGATTTATTTGAGACATAGTAAATTTAGAATTTGGAATTTAGAATTAAGAATTTAGAACTTAGAAGTTAGAATTTAGAGTGTAGAATTTAGAATTTAGATGTAGAATGTAGAATGTAGAATGTAGAATTTTGAATTTTGAATTTAGAAATTTTGAATTTTGAATTTTAAATTCAAATGTATTGTTCCAATCGCACGAAAAATAATATACCTGTTCATAAATTTAGTAGATTTATCAAATCAAAGAACTTAAACAAAGTTGGGAAACTAAAAATATATATACATATATACATATACAGTAGTGGTCAAAATTATTAGAACACCTGCTAAAATGAACCACTTTAATGTTTATCGATATCTAGTTCTTTAATACCACAACTTCTGGTTGTTGAATTAAGTATTTGTGTATTGCCAGACTATAAATAAGCTGTCTGACAACCCATCCCGACGGTTAATTTTTGTCGGTGGAATTTTTTTTCAGTTTTTATATTTTTGTAATATACACCTATACCTCTTCCTGCTGATAAAATTTGCCCCAATTTTTAGGGGCTGTCTGACAACCGACGAAAAATTTTGTCACTTTTTGTGTTTTGGTAATGTATAGTTATACAACTTCCTTCCGACAAAGTTTGGCGCATATGTTAGATGGGTTGAAATCGACCTGACTTGAGGGCCCTTTTGGGGGGTTCTGGGAGCCAAACCTGGCAGATTCGTTTGGGCTGACAAGCTTTTTGTGAATGACATGAATGTGTGGTCTAAGTAACTTTAAGGGGTCAAATCTCATATGTAAATTGGGGGTGACTATTTCGGGACAGGCTCCCAGACTTACAGTTTACATCTCAATCAATTACTCCAGAATACTCCATGGAATTCCTTTCCAGGGGTAGCCTTTTAGGGGTGTCTTTGGAGAATATGAAATTTCTTCCGGTTTTCACCACTCTGTAACCAATTTCTCTGTGCCACTCTTTCAAACAGCCAGATATCTTCATATTTTCTGACGAACAGGTGTAGTAGAACAGTTCTACCATTCATAGTGTTAATAAAGAGGTAGCCATTATGCCGTAGAACTAGGATTTGAACATGATCTACCACATATGGGACCAACTAATGTAAAACATGATAAAAACCCTCAAGGGATCAGCTGGAAGTGAACTTCTGGGGAGCATTTCATCAAGAGTTTTGTCAGTGATTTTTACCGACAAATTTGCTCTCAGCCAATCAGATGCAAGGATTTTAGTAGCTTGTAACAGTTGTCGGTAAAAATCACTGACAAAACTCTTGATGAAATGCTCCCCAGAAATGCTGGAACAGCTCCAAGTATTGAAATAAATTATGCTAGAAAGTGAAATTAAGTGATCAAGTTGACTTTCTACAGGGGCAGGGGGTGGGGTGGGTATTACAGAAAAATACCGCAATTTCACTAAATATTTTCTTGACAATGACCCATATCTTTCACATGATTCGCTTATACCCTATACCCTATCAGCAACCAGAAAATGCAGATGCATCAAACAAAATAATGATATACAAATCAAAATCAAATTTGTTAACTTTTGGCTCGTGTTCGAATAATTTTGACTAGTACTGTATATATTTCACAAAACATTACAACAATAAAGCAAAACAAATATCATAGATGCATTACAAATAAGGACAAAGTTGAGGAACCTACTGAAAAGCTGAGCTTATAGTTTATAGGTTCATTTCGCAAAGATTGCTATGCTTCAATAAGGGGTTTAAGCTAAGTAATGGGTAAAGGAACTACTCAGCATGGGGCGTCCGAATTAGTTAGTCTCTAAAGACGCTAATAAATCACTGGGCTACGACAACTCGAGACAAAATTGCGAGAAAATACTTGAATTAGCAATAATTTTCACTTGGAATCACACTGAATTATTACTTCGGCTGGAGTTCGCATACATGTCGTACGACTGTTGCATGACATTCGTGCGAATGTCGTGTAAATTCTTTCTTTCTTTTATGACGCAATTTGTCTTAGTCTTAGTTATGTCTTAGTCTTAGTTTGTCTTAGTTATGTCGCAATTTGTTCGCAATTTATTTTCAATTTATTCCCAGGAGTCTCAGGGCAGTTCGCGCCTGTCTCGTCCGAAATGTCAGATTTTCATTGTTGTCTCCAATCAGTCACAATTTAGTTTCATAGGTTGCCAACCCCTCACAAAGTTGTCTCACATTTCACGCACTTTCTGACTCACGAAAACTAAATTGGGAAGGGTTCGAGACGGGTTCAAGACGGGTTCGAGACATCGCAGGGATCCTATCATCTTCTATTCACGTCCATTTCCTTTTCCTTCTCTCTCTCTCTCTCTCTCTCTCTCTCTCTCTCTCTTTCGCCACTCTGCGGGGGGGGGGGGGGTGCCCCCGTACAGCTACGCCATTGGATATGGTTAACGTTTTTTAACATATTGCTTTCTCTTCAAATCATTTTGCCACTGACACAGAGGGTACGAGCTGTCGGCGACCAAGGGGTTTACGGAGAGGGCGTTACGAATATCAGAACAGTACGGACTATGAACTGACGCAGCTCCCTGAGAATTACGTCGTGCGCGTAGTCTGCGAGCCTGACACAACGCTTGTTGGAGACGAGTTCATTATCTGCCAGGCCAATGAAAAATGGAGTGACCAGACATATTGCAATGGTAAGTGAAATGTGTTTCTACAAAGTTGTCTTATTTTCCATTTCTTTTTATGACAGTAAGAAATCACTGGACATGCTGGATGGGACCTTTATGACTGATGTTTCTTGCTAGTATGACACACTTTTTTTCAATTTACTAATGGTTTTTTTATTAACAATAAGACCTTGTTGCAGCCAAAGGCTACATCGTGCATATCGTTTGCATTGTTATGAATACATAATTACTTCTTATCAGAACGTATAGCATTAAAATTACATCCACTATACACGTATTACATTACCGTTGAATCGATTCCACACTATTATTATTAGTATTCAGAACTATCTATACCGATAAGTTTTTTAATGTGCATCTATCAAACATATACCATATTTGAAATATTTAAAATGTTTGTTTTACTAGTAATGCAAGTGTTCATCCATTATCGTCAGCATCGGACTACCATTAAAAGTTACGAGACCAAGTTTTGGCCATAATAGTCTATAATTCATTATAGGCCGAATGCATGGATGAGTGTTATTTTACTAAGTTTATTTTTTCATATTTCATTTCAGCTCCGATAGTATGTTTTCTGCCCCCCACGAGCCCTGCTAATGGGTACGTGCGCATGCGTGGTAAATCGGCGAGAAGTATTGCTGTGTATCGATGCAACCCAGGCTTCCATCTCCATGGAAAACGGACTGTCGTCTGTGATGAAATTACGGGAATATGGCAAGGCGATGTACCTCGTTGTCTTCGTAAGTCACCAATACATCTCTCTAAACCTTTCATTTCATTTATATTTTAATTATAACATTGGAAATTGCTTTGTTTAGGCATAATTAAAGTGCACATAAAGGTACAGTCAAGTCAAGGACACCTCCCATTATCCTAATCAATACTAAAGATAATCAACTTATATTTAAAAATAAAAACACTTTACAGTGTTAAATGGTCTTCAAATGCCAAATTTTGTCTCCCCTTTTCCCAATGTACTGCATCTTCTTTCGTACTCTTGATTTCCTGCAAAGAAGCGTATTCATATCATAATGTTCTTACAGTAAATTGTTTTCATTTGTTTCCTATCATTCCCAATACAAGCTTCATTTTTCGGGTTTCCGGACCCATCAATTCTCGTATATTTACTGTATTCTGTTCAATGAGATAAACGTATTCAGATACTAAACTTCGAAGAAAATGGATGTGAATTTCAAATTTTAAAAAAATCAATTCTAAGTATGAATGATCAGGCTTGTATTTGTATTTGTTCGTTTTCTTCTTTCCTATCATACGTCTTTTTGCTCATCTCTATTTTGCCCCAATGCTTGTTTGTTATTTTGTGTATACGTCATAGTAGATGCATCTTCATTCAAATTTAATCTTACACAATTTTATTCTTGGGTAGCTTTTTCTTTAAGACTTGTTCTTCCCAGCTCTCCTCAATGACATAATAAGATTATCATAGAAGGGAACCTTTAATTTTTTTTTATTTTTTTTTGCTTTGCTTTGCTTTACATTCATATTTATTTGCATGTTTTTTATCTTTATTCTTGGTATTGTTCAATGTAATGAGTTTATATTGCCTGTCTTTTTTATGGTGTGTTTGAAATAAATTGAATTGAATTTGAAATTTATGCGCTTTCGTCTCATTCTTCTTTTTTGCCTTATAATGAAAATCATCTGCATTTTCCTTTTAATTTCTAGGTCCTCCATCATGCCCTAACCCAGCCGAACCGTCGGGTGTGCTGGCCTTAGCCCTCCATGAAAGCACCGGAATCAAAGTGGGCGACCTCTACACGGAACGCACAATGTTCAGTTATACCTGCAAAACAGGATATCATCCAACCCGTTACGTCACAACCACATGCCAAAATGGGACCTGGATTGCGGATGCGGATGTCCCAGAATGCAACCGTAAGTTCAAAGGCGACTGTTACAATACATCTAATTTGGCAATTTGAAGAAAAAAAAATTGTATTGAAATCTGCACACTTTGGAGATCCGTATTTTGACATATGCGGGAGGGGATAGGCAGATGGAGGGTGCAACGTAGACATAATTATGCATGTAGGTGTGTCCATAGACAGGGGTACTTCCGCATATCCGACCTTTTTACTAACGAAGCTATAAATTAAGATTCGAATAACATTAAATGTTCATAATTATCACAGCCAAGGCGTCAAATAAGGGGGGTGTTCCTTTTCCTCCGATTTTCTTGATAAAGTGTAGCTTGAGTATGGGTTTGTTTGATGCTCCAAAATAATTATTTTTTTTTTCTCTCTTAAGTCTTATGAATTTTTTATAGTGCTTGACTACTCCCCCACACCCATGAATAACACCATGAAGGATAATCACATCTCCTTTGACCTAATTATGAGATTCTTTTCATTGTTTTTGGAAGGAGACCGTTTGCATACCTAAATATGACCTGGTAACAAATTCTTCTGTCAATGGTTGTTTAGTAAATCAAATCAAATTAAATCAAATCAATTATACACTATCATTATTATTTTAATGGGTATATATCAGTGCGCGTGTGGGTTGGGTGGGTGTGGGATAGTTCCAAAAAAATTCTCTAGCCTTGGAAAGATTTTCCAACTTGGATGCATGCTCAAAGTGCCTCCGATGAGTTGTGGTTTGGATGTTTGTAGTTAATTCATTGGGTTTAAAAATAAATTGGGAGCTCCCCTTTCGGGCAACCTCTTTAGTGGACCCGATAATTGTATAAATGTTTTTGAAATACATTTGTTTAGCCAAAATGATGGTACATCTCTGTTTTGATCATACAGGAATCACATGTGAACCACCCACTGTGCAGTCCATACTGAATGGTAGTCACAACATTGAGAATAGGACTTACGCCGTTGGTGAAGTAAATCGTTTTTATTTTCATCTTTGAGGAGGATTAAAATCAAGTCCATTAAATAATTATTTCATTCCAAACAGTAGGTTTGGTAAGTGATTCCCTGTCAGTTCCTCGACGTATTATTCAGTTAACTGATTTGTTCATCAGTTATTTGACTGGTTAATCAGATGACCGACTGGATGTCATTTGAGTAATATCAGTTGAAGTGTACCAATCACCAAAACAAAAATGATATGTGTACAGCTATAATGTATAAAACCAACCTCAAAACACTTTTACCTGGCCTTCTATGGGTATGAAGAAAACATAAAACTCCCTCACGTGTAACCCATCTCCGAGTTTGGTTCCGTGCGGGCACTTATTCTATGCGAGCGCGTACGAGCTGTTGTGTTTATTAGAAGTGTATTTCAACTTGCAATATCTCTTTATAGAATATACATTTGAAGCTCTTATTTGGAATAAAGTATAACGACATTGAACCCCTGACATATAGAGCAAAATATTTTTTGGTGATTGTTACAATGTCTTTAAAGTTACCGGACTCGGTACTTTCATGTCATTTGCTTTTCCAATACACTTTTTAATCCTGCATGTTATTTGGTCTCATGTGGATATACGATTTTGAGGAGATAATATATTATTAGGAGAAGTTCAAGTTCAGTTATGATTATTCTACCATGTGTTACACCTCTATCTCGGTCAACAGGTGGTGCAATATGAATGTAACAAAGGTTATCTCGTCGATGGAATCAGCTGGCAAGTATGTCAGAGTAATGGTGGTCCCAGCGGTGTATGGTCCGAAAGCGTACCAAGCTGTAAAGGTATGTTAAACTCCTGTTGATCAAGAGAATGAACCAGGAAAGATTTCCATGTACTTATGTACGTATGGGTAGGGCTATGTTCAATCATAGGCGTAAGAGGCGGGGGGGGGGGGGGGGGCTGAGTTTTGCTGTGGCCCCCCCCCCCCCCCCCCCCCCCCCCCGCCCAGGGCCCAGGAAGTGCCCGAATATCCGAATATCCGAATATTTGGGTAGTGATGTGCCC
This sequence comes from Heliocidaris tuberculata, assembly GCA_025618425.1. NCBI lineage: Eukaryota > Metazoa > Echinodermata > Echinoidea > Camarodonta > Echinometridae > Heliocidaris > Heliocidaris tuberculata. The sequence continues at coordinate 25,620,579 of CM046848.1, forward strand.
GAATATGTAATTTCTGCATCTTTTCGCTACAGAAAGTGTCAAAAGTTTTGCTCGCTAGCTTCGCTCGTTGGCAAGAGTTAAAAAACCGGAAATGTGATATTCGGGCAAAAGGCGCCAGCCCCCCCCCCCCCCCCACTAGAATTTGCCTGTACGCCTATGGTACTAATATCACATTGTTTTACTATATAATCCTTTGTGTGTGTGTGTGCGTGTGTGTGTGTGTGTGTGTTGTTGTTGTTGTTTTTGTTTTTTGTTGTTGTTGCTTTGAATTGCTTTAATGTGCTAACGATGAACTGAACTTCCTGCTTTTCTTTAGGGGGGGGGGGGGAGAAATCAACAACGTGATGATTATTCTAGATCACGATTTGACTGTGACAATTTGGTCTCATTTACCCAGAGGCCAGAGAAGTAACTTCAGTGTTTATATTGCTCTTCCGGAAATTATTACTACCATGGTCGATGGGGCAAAAACGCCTTGTCCAATGATGTAAGCACCAAGCAAGGATCGAACCCGGGACCTCTCGTATGAGAGCCTTCACCATTAGACCACAGTGCTCCCACTTATTTATCTTTACATTTGAGTTTCATTGTAATGATAAAAAAGAAGACTTATGTAGGCTTATTATCGACATAAAACAGGAAAATATTGATTCATCATTTAACTGATATTGGTATTGCTAAAAGGATGAAAATAGAATGATGTTCTTTAGATTCCCTCTCAATACAATACATTTCCGATACCACTCCCTTTCAATAATGAAAACGACAATACCATGTCTGCTTGATATATATAATATATATAATATCATTTTATGATAATATTGGGTCTTTTTGTCAAAGTGAAATTATTTTCAGTGTTGATAGGCTGCTATTCATATCAGATTTATTGTTCACCTCACTGCCATGAAAATTTGTACACTTGAATGCCTTCACGAGTCTCAGTGACTCTTGCTTACTTATGAGTATCCAATGTGTTTGATCCGGATTAGCCGTGCGTTAGTCCCCTCGCCGTGCGTTAGTACTTTTTTTTTTTGCACGGTCACGTGGTGTTATTTGACCAATCAGGATGGCTACATTCTTGAACCCGTTTATATAACGCCCATTATTAACCGTATCAGACATCTGACCAGGGCAACTTTAACTCTTTATCGCCCAATTGTGACCGTTCTCATTATTGACCGGCAAGGGCGTCAACAGCTTCTGAAAAGTGGGGGGGGGGGGGGACACTGAGCGAGGGAGGTGTGGAAGGGGGATGCCCTCCCTCCCACGGTAGGGACTTTTTGAAGTTTTGCCATCGAAAATAGGCCTTTTAATGCACTCGATCGAACGGCGCACTGCGCCGGGCCATGGCAGTGCTGCATGAAGAGGAGTGGGATGATTTCAACAAGGCAACAAATGTCAACAAGGGCAGTTGAACATTTATATTTGAGTATTTCTCAAACTCAAGGCATGCAAAAGAACAAGATGGAAGTGCTTTTCAGGTTTTTAGTAATGGGTTTGAACCCAAAAAGTGGGGGGGGGGGGACAAATGATATGATGTCCCCCCACTTTTAAAAGTGGGGGGGGGGGGACATGTCCCCCCTGTCCCCCACCTGTTTACGCCCTTGTTGACCGGTCAATTTTTTTCTTATATTGCCCGCTCAGAAAAGTCAATGGCAAAATGCGTGTTAAACTAGCGGGCAATAATATAGAGCCAACATCCGGGTATTTTGTAATTTTCATCAACATTTTTGACACGCCAAATTCCCGCGGAGGTCGCTCGCTGCATTACCGGTACTACATTGGTTTGTATGTAGAACTAGAACCGTAGCAAACGATCGCGGGCGCGGCGCGTAGGCTAGGCGCTATAGCTAGCTAGCTAGGCGCGTAGCTCTGGCGCAGCGCATTTGTCAACAAGTATTTCGCAATCCCAAAGATGGCTGCCCCCAGCTCGTCAACAAAACCAAAGCGTTTCGCGAGTTTTGACGAAGAAGAATTATCTTAAATTCTAGGAAATTAAAGACGCAGACAACACTAAAAGGTCAACGAAGCAACTGGGCGTTGTGGCGTGCGCCTGTAATCTAGCTAACAGTGGAAGTTATAAACTGATTCAGCGGACCCAGGTTCGAAACTGAGTCACGTCTTTCGGATGGTGACGTTAAAGGTCGGTCCCCAGACGTAAATAATCATATCTGATTGATACACGTCTGTAAAAACCCAATTACACACACGATCAACATTTTGAAAGAGTACCGGTATTTCTTTGAAAAAAAAAACGTTGATATTGATCTCGAAACGGTGGACAAAACTACACTCGCTGCCATCCCGGGCCCGGCTAAGACCTAAAGCCCCGTTTTAATAGACCGCGTCCGAACGGAGTCGGGACTGATGCCGGGTTAAAAAAGCGGGGCAGCAGGTGATAAAACCACGGGTGGTCCACCCCGGTGCGCCGTCTTAACAGACGTTCGCTGAAAACCTAACCGGGTAGGTTCCCATAGTAACGTATAGAACTGCATGACTTCCTGTCGCGCGCGCGGGAGATTCAAAACTCGGGGAATGTGATGTTTCACGAGAATCGAGTTCGAGTCATTGCGCAATGTCGAGCTGTCCGGTCAGAAACTACCCCGAGAGCGGCTTAACAGAACGGCTGTCCGGAATTAGCAGGGGTAGAGTCGTGATTTTACCCTCGTTGGACCAAGTCAAATTTTGGCAAAATTATACCGGGTAGATTCCGGTCAACACCTCAGTAGGAGCGGCTTAACAGGAAGGGGTAAAGAAATCTAACCCGGTATCAACCCGGTCGAGGCGTTTTAAAAAGTGTCTGTTAAGACGGGGCTTAAGTAAATTTTACGTTGAATTGAGAAAATCGGACGGATTGCATTACAAACATCATCGTTAAATGCCCTAAAAGCTGGCATATTAAAACAGGCATCTTAAATCTGTGTGTTCAGAATCAGATATAATCGACATAGCAAAGGATCCAGAATATACCAAAGCTAAAGTTGCATTCAAAGCAGCATTGGTGGAGTTAATAAAACAACTTTGGAAAGGTGACACTGTGCATCATGACGAGATAGAAAGTGGGGATATTCGAATGCTGTATTATGGGGAGCCCTATGTCTGCGCACCTAAGATTTGACCTAAAATTTAACAAGAATTTCTTTAATATTCCGCTAATATCTAATTTCATATTATTCCTGATATTCTAAAGAGTAAGTGTGCGAAAAATCTCATCAAAATTAGAGCAAGAACTATGCCATTTTCACATGAAACGGTGGCCGTGTCATTTTGGCATTGAAAAAATAATGGTGCCCATGTCTGCGCACTCATTCATTTTACACGCAGTTTGGAAGTTTTGACGAGAAAGACAACATTTTGAGGCCTGTGCATAAAATGTCTGAAATAATACCCTTTTATCAATATTTTGATTCGTTTTTTAAATGAATATCTGTCGCTGTAATAAAGATGAAAGGTTCGTGTTCCTTGCATGTTTTGTTTCGTTAGAATCGCGCGCGTGTGCGCAGACAAGGGCGCTGCGCAGACTTGGGCACTCTAGCCATACAGTTATTTCAATCAGGAGACACCTGCAAAACTTGTGAGGTTTGTTCGAGTTGAGTCTCTATTTTTGTCGCAGCTAGGGGGAGGGAGAACTTAAGAAACTTGAAAAAGGATCATTTCCAAGTAAAAGTAGATGTCAGTCAACGTGAGTATGTTACTCAAAGTATTGATGAGCTAACTAAAAAAAAAAAAAAGAGGAAAATCAAAGTTCTAGAATGGGTAGTGCACGCATGTACGCTACTCCCGGTGATCCAAATTGTTTTGTTTTTTTGTTGTTTTTTTTTCTTTCTTTCTTTTGCCGCTCTAGATGTCTGATTTGGTTAATATACCAATATTGACTGGCCTCAGGGCTGACATATATCGCCCTCACGAAATTTATATCACCCTCGTCTTCGACTCGGGCGATATAAATTTAGTTCGAGCGATATATGTCGTATTGCCCTGCATAAGGCCAGTCAATATTGTATTATTGTCATGATAATTGTCTAAATGTTAAATGATTGGTAATACACGAAATATCAACAATGCCGTGTTACTAATCTAAAGATTCAGTCTATAAAAGAACACAATTTAAGTCCAATCTTTTACAAATAATTTGAAACGTTAGATCTTTTTTTTTTTTTTTTTTTTTTTTTATACACAGTCGCGAGATGTCCTGATCCTGGTTCCCGCCACCTCGACAACGGCCGGGTTTCTTTCTCACCGAGAAACGGACGAGGCGCCACGAATTCTTGGCCCGTAGGAACAGTGATGACCCTCACGTGCTCCCTTCATCTGGAGCTCGTGGGGTCAAGCAAGAGGGTGTGTCAACCTGATGGTCACTGGAATGGTACCCTGACGGTATGCCACAGTGAAGGTAGGTGGTGATGTACTGACGTTGCTGTGGGTTTTTGCGGGGCATGTGTCATATAGCTGTCAATCTTAACTCAAATTTTCTTTATAGTTTATAGTTAGAACACAAATTTTGTCCAATTTCGAAAGATTTCAGCTTTGATACTGACGTAATTAGCTAACCCTGTATGACAATGTAATGTATTGCGTAGATGTATTCAAAGAAAGGTCAAAATTTTGGAATGTGTTTTTCTCGAAATTTACATCCCGTTGTAGATCTGCTGTTTGCGCATAGATTCGCTTCCTGCTTCCTTGCACACGACGAATTATAGATCTTTTTTTCTAAAGGATGTGGATATTCATATTATTTTAAGGACGTTCATGACAAGTTGTCATCACAGTTCATTGTTGTTTTCATTATCCGCTAATTTACTCTAGTTCAGAGCTACGTGGAATCTTTTATTATCCCGTCGGCAAGGCCGCTGACGTGTGTAGTAATAAGCTAGAAAAAGTCGATGGCAGCGTTACGCACAGGTGCCATAGAATAATCTATTTACTATTGGTATGAAGAATAGTATATGACTATTGGCATCCATAAGCTTTGGCTTAAATTCTGAGGTGTAGTGGTTAGCTCTGTGGTCTTCCGATAAAACGAAATGGGTTCAAATCCGAGTCGCGTCTTCCAGATGGTGAATTTTAATATTCCTCCCTAAAACGCCCTTGTTTTCTCATCACAGAATGCTGCATGGTTGCTGATCTCGATCTGCACTTCGCTTCTCTCTTCTCTCTCTCTATCTCCCTTTCCCTCTCTACAATTAGTCTTTTTATGTTCTGTTCTGTTTCCGTGTGCTGATTTCCATGCTTTCTTTGTTTCTTCTCATCTTCATCTCACCAATTCTACTTTTCAGCTCCTTTTCTTTGCTAAATGGGGACCTAACTCGACAAGCCTCGCTTTTAGTAGCTTCCCCCACAACTGTATATACTGTATGCGTTTACTATAACTACTGGAAAATATTTACTTTAATGAGCTGTTATTATTATGTATTATCCTTTGTATTATGTCATTTGATTTATATGCTTATATTTTGCTTTCTCATTGTACATACATTATGTAGGCCTATACTGATCGTGGAAACAAAGCAATCAGATCAAATCAAATCGAATCAAAAGGTTGTACCCAGACGTAGAGTGATCTGAATGATACACGTTTAAATCCAACTCATGCGGACACAGTCCCACACACAGACACTTCAACACACACACAAACCCGCACACACACGCTCTTCTACAGGACAATACCAGAGTGTGTTCTGCATGGGAGCAAATAGGAAATATTGTCATCACTGACAGAGAATCCCACGTCATGCATGTTTTTACTTTGTTCTTTGCGCGTGTGGGTAAATGCGTGGGTGCGTGTGTGTGTGTGTGTGCGTGCATATGGTCTCTCCACAATTTGTCAACACATAATCCGATCCCCCGATCGGATGCCTCATACAATGCAGCCTTTAATCACGGCGATTGTGCTGCTCTGTCGATCCGATCCCCTGGTCAGTCCATGGTCAATATCCTCGAAACGCGCGGAATAGTCCTTTGATTATTGTGCGGGACGTCTTTCTGCATCTTTCTGCAAAAAATCACGGTGGTTTTTTTTTTTTTCAACCAATCAAAACAGCTGTCACATCATCAGAATCAGAATGATCTGAACTTTCAGCTGCTGCTTCACTTTTTGACTTTGGTTATTTTGGCTCGAAGTTATCAAGAGCAGAAGGCAGAAAAGGCCTTGACCAGGAGTCCTCGCTCACAAAAAAATGGGGAAGACATGAAAAAATAAATCTAAAATTAATGTACTTATTGTTTTAGAAATGAAGATTGATTCATATGACGTTAAAACTGAAAAGTCTAATTTCATAGAACTGCTTCACTTTTTGATAATGAGTTAACATTATGAAAACTACGGCGAGTTGAAACAATAAAAAGTAGTTTCTGGACACGTACTTGAGCTAAAACTGAGCGTATCTTATCAAGTGCGAAAAAGTGTACATCACGTTTCCATATGTAGGGGATGGCGGGGGTTATATGTTGTGTAACTGCATTGTGAGCCACACCCTTTAAGGTATTTTTCTTTCATGATGCTATTATCACGACAGAATACGACTGTCTCGCCTTGGGGAACCCCATACATGGTTCTAAAGTCCCTCGCTCGCCCCCGTACAGAGTGAATTCCCGCGTCCGTTTTCGATGTGACGATGGTTATGAGATGGTTGGTTCTGAGGAGAGGATTTGTACGATATCTGGAGAGTGGACTGGTGAGACGCCGAGGTGCCTGGGTAAGAAAAGCAAAGTCGACAATATTCCTCCACTGGAGTTCATAGCGTTGATATGGACATTTCCTTCTTAAGGATTCAATACAGCCATATGTTGCGATTTTCAGTTGAAGCCGGTATACCAGCATGATTGGAAACTTTCCAATTTAATTTTGTACAGAATCGCTGATCAGAATTTCTTTATACATGTTAGTGTTGAGTCATCACATATGGTCTATGATTAAGACTAATATTCCATAAATAACAAAAATTAATGTAACGTATATGAAATACCTTATGGATTGGAATGGATTGGATAAATACGAAAATGTACGCACCTACATTACAAAGTTACATTATTTTCCAAGTGATATATCTTTCGATTTTTTTATTTTTTTTTTGACACGCTCGCCTGCATATTATGTTCTTTGAAGCTCTTCTAAATGTTTATACTACCTCCTTTGTACGTAAACGAGAGTACACTCCTCTAAAAATTTAAGGTCGTGACGAGTTCGACGAATTCACTCGAGTTACGAGTGGACTCGGAAAGACCTTCGACGAAATGGCCATCCAAGGCGGCTTCTGGGAGGGTGCTAATGACACGACCTCGAACGCAGGTGGACGAAGAAAGCGTTCAATCGATCCATCGAGGTCGTCTGGACTTGATGTCTTCTTTGCCTTTGATGCGTCGAAGAGTGTAGGAAAGCAAAACTTCGATAAAGGCAAGAATTTTGCCAAACTTCTAGTGAGGGAGGTAAGACAAATATATTTAACGTGAATAAGGCAAACTCATATTCAACCCAAAATTTCTTAAAGTTCTAACAAGATAGTCCAATCCAAACAATAACACTTTGTAGCCCACTATGATTTCTTAAATTGCAAGCAGATAGATACTAACACAATTAACATGTCCCCAAAATATGTCAGGTTTGTCTCTTTCCAAGCTTTGGTTAATTGGTTTCAATCAATTATTTTCATAAACGTTAATGCCGCTTTCATGCTAGAATATTGCACGTAAATTAAAGAGTGAAGAAGTTCTTTTCAAGGAACCCACTGCATGGAATTTCCCATTAGTTTATCACAAAAATATAGACTTGATCGTAGTATGTTCTATATCGATTCATGAAGAATTGTATATGAAAACTGATGAAATTTGATTTTAAATTTATTGATTCATCTGTCAATATCACAGAAATTCTTCTTCCATTGGTATAAGAATAGCAAAGGACATTATTCACAACAGAAATACACATTATCAATGAGATGTAAAAGTATGCATACAAAGTAAACCAAGTATCACTGTATCGGAAGAAAATGCAAGCGATGCTTAAAAGAAATCATAGACCAAAGTGTTAATGAAAAATGATACAAACAGACGGGGAAAAATGCAAGAAAAGGAAATGGATAAATGGAATCATATGTTTTTGACGATTTGGGTAATAATTAAATTGCAATTTAACATGAATCTGATATCCGAACTGAGGTGTAAAACACTCCTCAAATTATGTTAAAAGTGCAGCTAATATAGTTATACCGGTATTGTTAGCCACCAGAGGCAGATTTAGCCCCTCCCCCCCCCCCCCTTGAAAGAAAAGTGTACATTGTGCCCCCCCCCCCTTTTGAATTGATAACCTTCTTTTTTTCTTCTTCTTCTTTTTTTGCTTGTTAGAGAATTTTGGAGGAAAACTGGACCCAAAATCTGATAACCTTTTTCTTTTTTTTGCTTGTCAGAATATTTTCGGAGATTTGTGTACCCCCCCCCCCTTTTTTTTTTAAACAAAATCCTAGATTCGCCCCTGTAAATCTCCATGATTGAGTTGTAACATCAAATGTATCTTTTGCAATTTCACGTTAGGTTAGAATACACTCCACCACCATGCCCTAAATTACCCTCGAATTGCAGCAATATCTGTACCAAGCGTGGTCGATACTTTACGTGTCCATATTTTCAATTAAATGCCGTCTGATATATCCCTCGCAGCTTAAAGTAAGTAACTCGCCCGGTGGAACTCGTGTCGGAGCAGTGTACTACTCGTCCAGTCCATATCAAGCATTCAACATAGGCAATCACGATAATTCAGACGAGGTGGCTGGAGCCATAGAACACCTAGTTAATTATACGGGTAAGTGTCTGATCAAGTCCAAACGACATGTTTAAGTTGAGCATAGGTGAACGGGCTCAATTTCGTCAGGGGGGTTGAGATCTATTTCCAGAATATCAACTTTCCGGTTTTTGTATAAGCAAGCATAATTTTCGACACTTTATCACAGTGAAAATGTAATTTCGTCTTTAAAATATAATAGATAAGATATGATAATGACAATAGACAATCTCGCTGTCCAAATACGAGGTGATTGCTGCCCGAATATTTCCCAAATTCTTGGGGGCTGCACCCCCCCCCCCCCCCGGTTTGTACTCCTCTGGAGTTGAACTGTCTCGTTACATGTGTGTAAAAAATTACATGTAAAATGACGGAGACTGAAGAGTGGTTTTGGCGACAGCTACCAGATTCATTTGACTATCAGATTAACATGATTATACGAACAGCATCTGCAACTTTCGTGGAAGTAAATACATTGCAAAAGGAAGGTATTGGTGTATAATTCAGGGACCAAGGCTCAATTCCGAGCGGAGACATTTTTGTAACCTTTGCAAAATTTCACAGGGAGGACATCAATGGGGAACTTTGATTAAGCTTACACAACCATTATGATTATCTCATTTCCTTCTGCGATAAATATGTATATGTGTGTAAATGCATTTGTTTTAATGTTTTCCACAGATGAAGGTACAAACTTACCTGACGCTCTCAAAGAAATCGAGATAATGGCCACCGGGAATCCCCGTGAGCAAGGCAAATCAACTAGGGTTCTCTTTATCATCACTGACGGTGAGCTTATTGATTGGTGCTTTTTTTTTACTCTGCATGTTCGTAATGAATGAATCTCGGCAATATCGAGTATAGTTTGAATAGAAAATATGTTTTTATGTATCCTTGAATTAGGGCATCTCAGTGCCACATGCTTCTCTCTTAAAAAAAAAAAAAAACAAAACAAAACAAAAGCAAAAAAAAAACACAAAGCGAATGAACAAAAACTTAATGAGGCCTACTTCGGTTAAGTGAGAGACTAAACTTAATAGTGATTGAATGCATTCTGAAATTACAGAACGCAGCTTTGCAGCCATTGTATGCTTTCAGCACTTAAAGTGTACCAATCACCTAAAACTATTTTGTGTACATTCAGAATAAATGAAATTAACCACAAAACACTTTTCCTCCTCTTCTATGGGTTAACGGTTTAGGAGTATGAAGAAAAAAAAGGAAGACAAATAGTCTGGGAGCCTGTCCCGAAATAGTCAGCCCTCTTTACATATGAGATTTGACCCCTTAAAATTACTTAGACCATCCATGTCATTCACAAAAAGATTGTCAGCTCGAACGAAGCTGCCGGGTTTGGTCCCCAAAGCCCCCAAAGTCGGGTCGATATCAACCCATCTAACATATCCACCAAACTTTGTCAGAAGGAAGGTGTATGACTATACATTACCAAAACACAAAAACTGACAAAAATTTCCGTCGGGATTGGTTGTCAGACCGACCCTAAAAAAGGCACATGGACCAAATTTTGTTAGAAGGAAGAGGTATGGGTGTACATTACAAAAATATAAAAATTGACAAAAAATTCCATCGGTAAGGGGGTGTAACACGCAGAGGCGTCGATTCGTTCGAAATAGACAAAGCATTGGAGGGGTAGAGCTCCAACAGCTCCAAACAATGCCCCCCCCCCCCCCCAATGCTTTATATATACCGAACGAATCGACGCCTCTGGTAACACGCCCCTGACAAAAACACCAAAGTGCCCCTAAACCAAGTTTTGCTGCCCAAAATGCTCTGGATGTAGAGAAAAACCCTGTTTTGCATTTTGACCTTAACTCCAATGTGTGTAATTCAATTCAGGTCAAATTTACATAGTACAATCTTGAGTATTTTAATTTTCTTTGGGTGCTATTTGGTGACAAATGATCATTTCAATAATAATTTATTAAATTGTGAAAATTGTATTGCTTTCTCAAAAGTAGTCAAATGATATTGTCAGGATCATGTAAACACACCTATTGTCCATCTGCACCTGTTTGACACTACATAATAGAGGGGCTTGTGAAGTATCTGGGCTATGTGGCTGCCATGCTGAAATTTACCATTCATGTGTTAATTACGCAAATACCTTGCAAGCTCTCTATTATGCCTTGTCAAGCAGGCGCAGATGGATAATGGGTGTGTTTACATAATCCTGACAATATCATTTGACTACTTTTGAGAAGGCAGTACAATTTTCACAATTTAATAAATTATTATAGAAATGATCATTTGACACCAAATGCAACCCAGGAAAGTTAAGATACTCAAGATTGTACTTGTAAATTTGACCTGAATTGAATTACACACATTGGAGCTATTAAGGTTATAATGCAAAAAAAAAAAAAAAAAAAAAAATGTTTTTCTCTACATCCAGAGCATTTTGGGCAGCAAAGCTTGATATAGGGGCACTTTGGGTTTTTTCAGGGGCGTGTTACATCCCCTTCCCGATGGAAATTTTTGTCAGTTTTTGTATTTTGGTAATGTATAGTCATACATCTTCCTTCTGACAAAGTTTGGCGCATATATTAAATGGGGTGAAATCGTCCCGACTTTGGGGTCCTCTTTGGGGCTCTGGGGGCCAAACCCGGCGGCTTCGTTCGAGCTGACAAGCTTTTTGTGAATGACATGGATGGTCTAAGTAACTTTAAGGGGTGAAATCTCATTAGTAAAATGGGGTGACTATTTCGGGACAGGCTCCTGGCCCAATAAAAGTCCTTCGCGCAAAAGTCCTACATATGCTAGCGCGTACGGGTACGTGATCTAGTCTACTCATAAGTCTCTGTAATCAGGGGCGTCGATCCGTTTTTCGGATTGGAGGGGGGGGGGGGGCAAGACAGCCTACTGTAACGATGATCATTTCGCACTCAATTCAATCATCAGGGGCGGCGGTGCGTCTTTTAAAGTGGGGGGGGGGCACCAACAAAAAGCAGCACCTACAAAGGGTGGAAAAAAGGCGGAAAATACCACTTCGAAACATTAGTATACCGGTACATTCTGATCAATACACAACCGAGGATCATTTTCGACACGCCATTGTTTGTATCTTAACATGATTCTAGACAAAAACTACTTTGCACTGGAGTGTAATAGCCTGATAATTCATTTGCGAGCGAGCAAAGCGAGGGAGTAAAAACTTTAACATTTATTTCTAACGCTGAAGGCAACGGGTGTTGAATTTAATTATGTACAGCGATATTCCTAATATGATAAGAAGATAATAGTAAATGCGAGCGAGCGTAGCGAGTGAGCTTTGGAAAAATTTTAGAAAAAAATTGTCCTCGTTCCTTTTATAAGTTAGAAGCACTGCTCATTCTTGTATAATTTAGGGCATTGGGGCCCCTCCTACCCCCTGCTCCACTGCCTCACTATTGTGCTGATATCAGTAGAGGAATGTATTGTTATGAAGCCTCTCTGATTATTTGGAGCTATATGTATAAGGCTCCTTTGTGGACTTTATACACACCCATATATATATACTTTATATATACCAGTATCTACCGATGTCGCATTTATCAGAAAACAAAAGGGGCACTTATTTCTGAGGTTAAAAGGGGCACTCATCAGAAGGTAAAAAGGACACTGATTAGAAAGAAAAAGGGGCACTATACGAAGAAAAAGGCACAGCTATGAAAAGGGGCACTTTTGGGGTACTTGAAAAAGTGAGGGAGCCACTTTGCCCCCCTGCCCCCCCCCCCTTCCCCTGAGCACTGCCTCTGATCATCATAGCCTTGATAGAGATATGATGGTAATTTGAACTTAGATAAAGTATGCACATCGATATCATGAACAGAATTTTAATGGAATTAAATATCACATGGAAAACGACAAAATGATGGGAAAATATATCTTACATAACAGCAAATTGAGTAGAGAAGATATAACACAAAATAATAGAAAAAATAAACACTAATAAAATATTTAAAAATAGAGAAAAAAACTAAATAAATATGAAAATTTAAACTTTGAATTGAATTATGTATGTTCAGAACGTTTTTTAATGGCGTCATGATTTTTTGGAACGCCTCTTAAAAACAGCTTCTCCGCGGTTACATGACCCAGTAAAGATTAGAGAAATTGCGCGCGAAGCGCGCTGCGAAATTGAAGTCTGACCGTGTAAAACCTTTTGTATTTAATTGTTTGGAAGGTTTCATTTCCCGAGTTTTGCATCAATTTTTCCTTATTTTATTTTACACCTCCGGATTTATTGGGGGGGGGGGGGGCAAAATGATATGTTAACCCTTCCAATATTTTCTTTTGGGGGGCAATCCCCCCCCCCCCCGGAATCGACGCCCCTGTCTGTAATGCTTATTAAAAGTGTATTAAAACTTGTAATATCTCTTTGTAGATTTAACAGTTGAAGCTGAAATTTTGAATAGTATAACGACATGTAACCCAAACATACAGTGATTGGTACACTCGTGCGAATGAGCAAATTTCGGGGGGTGGGGGGGGGGGGGGGTGAAAATGTGATAATCAAAGTCAAAGAGAATTATTAGGCTCTTTTGAAAGTCCTTGTCTGAGAATTTTAACTAAACGTGTTATTTTGGGAAATAGCATGCCAAATGATCATAATTATTTTGTTTTTATTCTATTTTTTTTTAGGGGGGGGGTCAAAAATATTTTTTAACTGCATCAATGTAAGATTGTAATCCTATGTAACCCGAATAATACAGTATAAGAAGGGTTACAGATATCATCTAAGTATCTAACCTGTTGAAGCCATGCAGACAAAATATAAATGAAGTCATGTTTTACTATTGGTATTTTATATCTAATCGATTTGGCGAAGTTATCTATGCAAAGAAATTTTACATTTTTAGCATTACAATGAATATCGAACAGGAACTTTTACAGCTTGCAAGAGTCAGAGCTTTAATTTTGTAGAGCATAATTGTTTCAGAGCCCACCTTGTATCTTTCAGGAATGAGTAACGTGGGCGGTAACCCCTTAATAAACGCCATAAAGCTAAGGGAAGAATTGGACTTCAAGATTCACTGCATAGGAATCAGTAGGAACACAGAAAGAACAGCGCTGGCCGAGATCGCCTCCGAGCCTACAAGCGAACATGTCTTTTTTCTCTCGGACTATGTTGAGCTTGAACATAGTGTGGAAACTATCGTTAAGACAAACAGATGTGAGTATTTGGTCCAGGTGAATGATTGATGGAAAATAATAATGACGATGATATAATAATAGCAATAATGATTATTATTATTATTATCATTATTATTTTGTTGTTTTTATCTTTATCATTCCATCTCAGGCGCTTGCTCCAAAAGAAGACACTTTACATCTTGATACTCTACCACTAGAGTACCTTTATATAGAGAGAGTAGCGACATGAACGTCTGACTTTTCTGAAAACAAAATGGCGCTCGAATTCTTTCTATTGAGAACACCCAGGTGCTCATCGGAATTGAATAGAAATGTTGCATAGCAGTGGAAACAAAATGGCGTTCAAATCATGAGTTGTCACTACTCTCTAATAGAGGTGTCTCTATCTACCACTGAGCTATTGCGCCTTCTTTTTTATTCTTGTCCGATTTATGCAAATGAAATTTTGAATGTGAAAATTATATTCTGTTATAACTATGTACGAATAAATTATAAATTGCAACCAGATAAAAAGTTTATTGTTTTCTCTTATTTTTTTTAAAGAAAACGTTGTTTAAAAAACACACATTTACACTACAGTTTTTTATTTTATCTGTTATAGCTTATGAGGAATGTGGAAAGGCTGGAAGTAGAATAGAGCGGTCGTCTCGAATTGTCGGTGGTAATGCAGTAACTCCGGGGAGATGGCCATGGATGGCAGCTCTTTACAACGACAATCATGTAAGTAGTTTACAGGGCATTCACACGAGAGAAAATGTATACGACATTCGTATAAAGGAACGTCTATTAGAGAATTATAGTATAACGAAGAGGGCGGGCACACGAGATAAGGATATCGTATAAAAGCAAGTCTATGAAGGCCTTAAGTGTCTGAAAAGAAAAGGTATTTTGACCTATGATTTAGACGTGCGCGGCGAACGTAGACACAAAACTATAAAGACAAAGTACCATAGAAGGAATGCCATGCAAGAAGCAGATTGCAGAAAAGAATATCTTTGTCATTACTTATTACCATCATCAGTACGATTTACTGGCTATGATTGTCATAGTTGTCATTTTCATTACTGTTTTCAAAAGCATTCACCTTTCTAAGCAAATGGATAGGAGGAAAATATAACTTTATAAAACATGAAAATACACACATACAAAGACACAAAGTCATCAAACCTATTAATGAGGCGAGAACAGAGAAGCGAATCTGCTCGCGCGTCGCGATATCGCACCACGTGTAATGTATAGGCTCCTTTTTTTTTTTTTCAAAGAAACACACACACACGTTGTATTAATCTGCCAAACACAATTTAATGTACTATGAAAGATCAATGCCTTGCTCGAGGACGTAAGTGCTGTGCCGGGATCGAACCCGCGATCTTTGCATCACCAGTCAAGTGTTTAAACCATTCGATTCCGACATCTCTAGTGTGTTGTCCTCTTTTTTTTTTACAAGTTTTTATTCTTTCCTCTCATAAAAAAAAATTGCAAATGAAGTTTAACACTTCATACAAAATTACAAATAGATTTCTGACGTTAACAAAATTACAGGTAAAGTTTCATATTTCATATATTCTTTTTTTTTTTTTTTTTTTTTTAAATAACACACACGCACACCCTGGTATCAATATGCCTTTAGCACTTTATTTATTTGATGTATGATAAAAGAGCAATGTAGATAAAATGCCTTCCTCGAGGGCATAAGTGCCGTGTCGGGGATCGAACGCCCGATCCTCGCATCTCCAGTCAAGCGCCTTAAACCACTAGACCACGGCACCTCCACTTTTTTTTTGTTTTTACAAGTTTTTTTTTATTCCTTTTTCTCAAACAAAATTACAAATGAAGTTTAACATTTCATACAAAATTACAAAAAATTTTTTGACATAAATGAAATTACACGTAAACTTTCACATTCCATAAATACATAATTACAAATAAATCTTCACATTAACATAACTGCAAGTAATATAGTTTCACATTTCATGTACAAAATTATGATAAATTTTCTCACAACAGAATTGCAAACAAATTTTAACAAGTTATACCTTGGAATAATAAATGATTGGTATAATAATACAGTAATCAAGGGAAAATTATGTATGTAACGTACACTTCAACTTCTGTCTAGAGAGAAAGGAAAAAAAAAAAAAAAAAAAGAAAGAAAAGGAAAATGGAGTGGAGGTGATTTTACCCCCCCCCAAAGAAAAAAAAAACAACTACAAACAAAAACGAAAAAAAAAAAAAAAAAAAAAAAAAAAACACACTAAACACTCCCCAAATAGGACATGACAATGCGCGTTCCCATCCCCCCATCCCCCCGAATTCACCACACCCCAACACACTCACCTAAAACATCACCTCCCTCAAACCGCACACATCCACACACGCGTAGCTTCAAAAGTCCCCCCCCCCCCCCGGTAATGCACACTCAGATCTGTGTTGCGTTTCCAGCGAGAGCAGCCAATGACTCCATATTTTCCCATTTCCAATAATGATTACTTAGTGTTCTTTTCTGCTCAGCTATTTTTCTTTCTTCATTTTTACTTTCTATTACTCGTTTCATAATATCTTGTGACGTCGGAGGCATCCCATTCTTTTTACTGCACGTAAATATCATATACTTTATCAAAATTATAAGATGATTTGACAACTGATCTTTTACTATACTGGAAGTCTGTATTCCCACATGAACCCCTTTCCAATCAATGTTTTTAATTTCTATGATATCAAACAAATTTCCACATTCTATCCAAAGACTTCTTACCTTTTCACATAAAAAGAATAAATGTTCATACGATTCTTCTTCTTTATTACAAAACGAACATGCATTACTTACTACAATTTTAAAGGTAAACAAATGTTTATTAGTATAAACGAGGTTATAAAGTAATTCAAACTGGAATTCTCTTAGCCTGCTATTCAGGGTGGACCTTCTCGGTGTCAAGAAAAAAAATTGTATTTCTTTTCCTGAAGCATGATATAAGTGCTCATGATTGCGCACTACATATGAATGTTCTGTTCTAGTATTTAACAGAACTGTATATATTCGCTTTAATGTTATATCCCACAGTGACAACTTTCTTTCATTAAAGCAAAATTCTAACTTTAATTCTGTATCTTCATCAGGATAATCATTCTTATTCAAAAAGTTTTTCCACGTGGAAGGTACAGAATGAAACAAATTTTGTAATACATTAATTTCTGACATATCTAGTCCCATACTTAAAAAATCATTGATGGACTTCAAATTCCCTACTTCATCTACAATATGATGTATTTTAAATATATTTTTAAGAAACAGGTTTTCCAAAAAGACTGTTTTTCCGTCAACGCGAATGAATTTATTGTTGAATAAAACCTCATTTCTTCTATTACTTTCTTTTTTCAACAAAAGTTCTTTGGTGCAAAACCAAGACTCCATCATATCTCTGTAAAAAGCTGGAACAGAAAGACTAAGCACATTCGATGCAGTATTAGAAAAAAATATAAGCAGGCCACCCACTTTCCTGGTTTGATGTCTGAAGTAATGTTTCCAACCCATATTTGATTCTCCTTTTATTAGTCTTTTTAACCAAGTGATTCTTTGAGAGCGGATGAATAATCGAAAGTCCGTCAGTTTTAACCCCCCTTTATTGTAGTCCAAATGTAGTACCTCTCTTTTAATCTTATCCTTCCCACCCCATAAAAAATCAGAGATAATCATGTCAATATCTTCATAAACCCACTGCGGTACTGGCATAAGTGAGGAAACATACACTAACTTTGATAAAACAAAAGTCTTCATTAACTGGATTTTTCCCATTAAGGTAAGGTCCCTTTGTTTCCACCAACAGAGCAGTCTTTTTATTTTACTCAGAATCTCTTTGTAGTTCAATTGTTTTTGTCTTTCTATATCTAATGTAAAATATATACCTAATACTTTTATCATTGGCACTATTTTACCAAAAGGAGTTACAATATTCGAACTACTGTGAGGTCCCATTAATAAAATGAAAGTTTTGTCTTTATTCATTTTTAGTCCAGATAAACTAGCAAAACGTTTAAATAAATTATCTAGCTTTTTAATCGATTCAAGATCTTTGACAAAAAGTGTCATGTCATCTGCATATAATATTTGTTTGAAATGTGCATTTTCTAATTTGATTCCATGAATTTCTTGATCCTGACGAATCGAATGAGCAAGGGTCTCAAAACATAATATGAAAAGATAAGGGGAGAGGGGGTCTCCCTGCCTCACTCCTCTACTGATACTGAAATATCCCGTTGACATATTTCCATTAAATACACAACTTTGAGCCTTATTATAGAGAGTCCTAACCCACTTACAGAATGATGATCCAAAACCGAAAGATGTCAAAACATTTTGCAGAAAATTATGTGAAACGGAATCAAAAGCCTTTTCGAAATCTACCGTCAACAGAAATGCCTGCAAATTATTATCTGTAGTGTGAAAAATCATATCGTCTATCAATCTAATTGCCTCACCAATATATCTCCCTTTTAAATATCCAACCTGATCTACGTTGATAATTTCATTTAATACCTTTTTTATTCTTCTTGAAAGGACTTTAGTTAAAATCTTATAGTCTACATTTAACAAAGATATTGGTCTATAGTTTTTTATTTGTAACGGGTCTTTCCCCTCCTTTTGAATCAAAATTATAATGGCCTGTTTTTGTGAAGAAGACAGTTCCTCTTGCTCAAAAGCTGAATTAATTGCTTCCACTAACATTTCTCCAATCTCCGGCCAAAACGTTACATAAAATTCTGCACTTAAACCATCATTACCTGGTGACTTATTACATTTCATTTCTTTTAAAACCGACATGCATTCAGCTATAGTAATTTTTCCTTCACATAATTCTTTAGACTCATCAGACAATTTCGGTAAACCTCCAAAAAAAGATTTTTCATCGGACGTATTGGAATATATTACCGGTTGTGTATATAGTGTACTATAAAATTTGTGTATTTCTTTCTGTATTTCCGTTTCATCAAGAGTTATTTTTCCATCTTCTGTTGACAACTTTTGTATCACAGTTTTCTTTTTATTAGCTTCCATTAACTGGTTAAAGTATCTCATGTCATTCTCACAACTTTCATAAAAGGATGCCCTTGATCGAATCTTAAGGCCTTCATTAATAAAATCGTAACATGCCTTCAACTGTTTCCTTTTACTTTCTAATATCCGAACCTTTTCTTTTTCGATACTATTTCCTAATTCGTTCTCGATACAACCAATATCCTTTTCCAGTTCCTCATTTTTTTGTCTTCGTTGTCTATTGTCTAGCCTTTTCTTTAGAATATTTTCTTGTAAATTGATTCATTTTCATAAAATCCCACAACATTCTCTTATCTGCAATTTCTTTCTTATATTTTTCCTCTAATTCAGTGATTTCCCTTTTCATTCCATTTATAAATTGATTATCTCTACATAAGCTGTTATTAAATTTCCAATAAGATCCTTTGCCTTTCAATAAGTTTTGACGTTTATTATAAAATTGTAACTGTATAGCCGAATGGTCTGGAGCTACAGATGGGATAATATTGCATTTTACAACTATTTCATCAAGTTTCTCAGTTATAAACCAGTAGTCAAGCCGGCTTTGCATTAAGGGTTGAGTTTGTCTATATGTAAATTGCCTCTTCATTCCATTCCTTGTTCGCCAAATATCAATTAAATCTAAATCATCCATAAATTGTTCAAAAAAAGTACAAAATCTAGACTGATATGATGTTTTACTGTTTCCCATATAATCCAAATCCATGTTTCTAATCATATTGAAATCCCCTCCTATAATTGTAAAATCGTCTTGGACATACATTCCTTTCAACAACTGACTAAAATCATTCAAAAAATGTATTTGTTCCGACTCTTTGCCTCGTACAGGAAAATACACATTACAAATAATCATCTTTTGACCTTGTATGATACATTCCATAATCACACACCGTCCTTCCTTGTCTGTACATACCTTATGGACTTGAATATCTAACTTTGAATTGACTAAAACCAAGACTCCTTTACTATGACTTGTCCCGTGGCTAAAATAAAGACTTCCATCCCATAACATTCTCCATTCGTCTTCGATTTCTTTTGTACTATACGTCTCTTGTAAGAAAATAATATCTGCTCGTTTATCTTTAATCCAGGTAAAAATTCTTTCCCTTTTTAACTTGTTTCTTATTCCTTTAACGTTTAAGGAGAGAAAGTTACATGCAAAGGATACATTTTTAAATTGAGCCATAATGCAGATGAAAACCTAAAACTACAAGCATCAATCTACAATTGTTTACAAAATTAAGGAGATACAACCTCCTCAAGTAATTCCTGATACCTTGATGATTGCACAATACATTAAAAAAGCTTCGAAACCCCACAGAAAGGCAAATAAAGTGAAAGGCTACCCCCACTGGAAAAGCACACTTATCTACATCCACAACATCCACAACACCCACAACATCCACACCATCCACAACACCCACAACATCCACCACACGCACAACATCCACAGCACATCCCAGCAACAGCAGCAAGGCAGACAGGCGATGCGCCCATCCCCTGTGAGCTACACAGAGCAACATCACTGAAGGTATTTGGCATAAAGTACCCGCCCCGCTCACCGCACCTCAAAACCATTATTTTCCACAAAAAGATGCAGTAAAATTAATATTTTTCACGGGGGAAAATACAAACAAACCCTTTATACACCTGTACATATAAATGCACACCTACATGTAGATACTTTCTATAAATGATATGTAGGAAGAATGCATCCACAATTGCCAAATGAAGTATCTTAACTTCAACTATCTTACCTCCAACTATTAAATTGTTAAAACTTATCTACAAAAAAAATAAAATAAAATTAAAAAATTAAAAAATAACAACAACACACAAACAATTGAACTATCCTGTAGCACATAAGAAAAAAAAAAAGAAAACCAAACAAAAACAAAACAAAACAAAACAAAACAAAAAAAACTATTCTGCTCTTATGAATAAATCACGCCCTCTATATTTTCCAACTGCTAGAGCTAAAGATCACCAGGGCCTGATTATACGTCACCCCGCATTCATACGACAAAACGTTCAGTCACTCATAGTTCTATGCGCAGTTTTAGAAAAATGAAATAAAAGAATAGAATTAATAGATAAATAAATAATCAAGAAAGAAAAAAAAAATCGTCCCATTCACCTTCTCCAGAAAAAAAAATGCGTTGAATAGGAATGGACAAGGAGACAAGATGGAGAAGGAGACAAAAGTGTATAGTACACAAAAATAAAGTCAATAAGCTTAATCAATTGATGACTTCATTCATTTACGGTTGCTTCCAAAACGTCTCATGAAATCTACAAAGTACGTTTGTTTGTTTTTTTTTGTCCACATTCATGAAAACGCATCAACCCATGCCAGGAGTCAAAGGACTCAAAGCACACCTGAACTATACGTCTAAAGGTACATCCCCTTCAAAATGACAAATAAATGAATTATAAATAACCGCAGACCCGAAGGCATTACCTGTGTACTGTTCAGTCAGACACACCATTAGCATATAAAATGAGAAATGTTGCTGAAATAAGGATGATTTTTTTTTCTTCTTTTTTTTTTTAAATAATCAAACAATGGGAGAGAATATCTTTGTAGATCTCCTAAAAGTACTTGCATTATGCGACCGTATACCAGGCGTCAAACCAAAACACCATCCCGGCACCAAAACCGGACCACACCATGCAAGTGTCAAAACAACACCAGTCAGATATAGGGCAACATCAGACAGGTGTCAAAAACAACACCAGTTCGATTCGAAACCGGTGCTGCTTCAACATCCATCCGGCGCAGCCCCACCCAACACCGGAACGGCACCGAACTAACACCCTGACTCCTGCAGTATACTAACATTCTTGTCGGTCATTTTTAAAGTTCCTATCTAACTTTCACTGGAAACAAATAACACACTCTTGTTATCTGTATTGTAGATATGAAACAATCGAAATCTAAATAAAAGTTTAACCGAGATTGACAACATTCCTTCGAGCATTCTTGCCTTCTATATTGAAAGCCTATATAGGTCTGTTCAATAATCTTTTTTTTTTTTTAATGATATACATGTAGGTGTTGGTTAGCTGCACACTTTACAGTCCAAATTCTATAAATTTAAGAGCGTACGAATTTAACTCAATCTTTCATGTGGATAAGAAAAACACTTCCTTCAAACCTCTATAATGGTTCGATTGAGATTGGCACTGTAACCTGAAATCAAATCATGATTCAACAGAGGCGCCGATTCGCTCGGTATAGACAAAGCATCGGAGGGACAAGCATTGTTTGTGAACAACGCTCTGCCCCTCCAACGCTCCGCCCACCTCGAAAGAGTCGAACGCCTCTGATCATGAAAACGATGAATGCTTGTTTAAATGAAAACAAAGAAGAGGCGAGCATGCCACCAGTAGTGTTCAATTTCATTGACATTATCTCCTTCAGAAATTCTCGCTCATGATTACGTAATCAGGGTGGTATCCCATGAATTCTGAATATAGAGGTTTGTTGCTTACCCAAAGGAATGTTTTTAGCCAAATAAACATACCTTAAAGTAGATATTCATTGATTTTTAAAACTGACTTAAGTTTCATTATTGCGTAGGTGAAGCTTAGACCGGACAAGTTTGTCAAAATTCGACGCTTGCAAACATTCGAAATAATGATTATTATCAATTACAAATTGCTAAAATACAGCCCCGACATAGCACCTGAACAGCTCTCCGAAAGCCGCTGAAATGTGTGACATCAAAGACAGGACGTTAATTGCACAAGCAGACGATGTCCCATAACATCTCACATATTTTCAGTGCCTGTTTTGTCATCTTCTCTTCAGTTATTTCACTTCACTAGCATTAGTCTATTATGTTTAATACATATATTGCCTCACTCTAAACCCCGTGCATGGGTTTATTTGGATGGAAAATGAAGCGTTACAAGAATAAAGGAATCAGTTGCTTGTAAACAAAATAGACGCCATTGCATTTACAGCTGCATACACCGCTGGACGTTCGGCGTTGAATGAGGGATGAATACCGTCCTTGCAATCATTCAGCGGGCTTTTCAATTTGAAAGTGTGGTTTCTTTGATTGTTCATTAACCCTCATCCTATATATTTACAAACAAAAGATTTCAGTAATCAGAATCTGTTTCATTCCCATTTTAGAATGGTGTGAAATATGGGCACGATTGAATACACTAAATTCTTTATAATTTGAGAAATAACTGCACTGCACTTATGTTCATTCTTTATGGGACGTCGTCTGCTTGGACAGGATTGTTCCCTTTATTGACGTCATTGAAACATTGTTATTTTTTTGGCGAAGCGCTTGTATATCGCAGATGCTGGGAGGTAGTTTTATTTGTATTATTGTTTAATTACCTGATATGTAGTTGACTTTAAACTGAAACGATTGCTATCTGTTAACTTGCCAGTTTCTAGTGATACATTATTTATCATATTTGTGATTTTCTTTGAATGTGTACTTTAAGAAATCTTACCCTATGCCTCGAATAACATTCCTGGGTCCTATTCAGTACTCATCAACTTCTTCATTTACATAATGTGGGTGCTGGTAATAGACCTATACTTCCACATTCATTTAAGCCATAGAATTGTTCTATAGAAAGAAAAAAAAAGAAAGAAAAAAAAAAGGCGTCAGTAGCTATAGTCAAGAGGAATGTGTTTAACATATTGACCTCATACCTTTAGAAAATTCTGCCCTTCAAGTGCATTAAATCGCACATGTCTACCTGTAGGTCATATTCAAATAATACTAGTCAGCTTACATTTGCATAAAATGTGGGCCTGCAAATAACACCTTCTTTGAAAGAAGGGCGTTGGTTGTACTGATCAATTTCAATATTTACTTAAAATGTGAGTATTTGCAATAGCCCTACACATCCACATTCCATGAATATCATACAAATAGAGGCCTGCGAATGACACCTTCTTTGAAAATTAACATCAAAGCCCTGTTTATAGAGATAAACATACTGTAACATGCATAATACACAGAATATCCTTCTGTATACCGTGTTTGAAATGAGCATCAAACAATTCAAGCATCTCAATCTTATACATATTTCAAATCATCCATTTATCTAGAAGTTTGTTTTGTTTTTGTTTTGTTTTTGTTTTGTTCTTTACATACAAATAAGATTTCGCCGCATTGAGGAGCGAGTTGTTCTTCATAATCACGAAGATCCGTGATTGACATTGGGTTTGTCGATTATTTATCCCTTATTAGGTTACTTTTTCAAACCATCTTCTTTCCTAAGAATTCATGAAACCAAAGCAGTTAATTGTTTTAATGAAAACCTCAGTTGGCAGCACATATTTCCCGTCACTTTCCTTCCCTCGTCCTCCTCTCTGTTTCGTCTCTCATTTCCTGTGGCTTTCCTTCCCTCATTCTCCTTATCGATGACGACAAGTTTCCATGGCTCTGCCCTGGAGAAAAAGGCTAATTTCCCTTTCTCCCGGGCAGCTCGAAGAGCTGGTAACTGCTTGGTGCGTTCCTGGCGTACCCTTTTCGGGAGGTCATCCAAGATATAGAACGACGTACCCTTGAGTTGGCGGCCATTTTGTTGCACTTTCACTTTATCACTGTATCTTAAGTACCGTACTTTAATGGGGCGTGGCTTCGTCATGGCGGGTACTCTATGAACTCTCTGATGTTCTATCCCTCTGATTATCTCGTCCCCCAATTTGAGGCTCGTTCCATAGAATTCCTTTACCATTTTCTCTGTATCCTCCCTCTCTGTAAGCTCAGGAATTCCCATAATAACGAGATTCTCTCGGCAAATGTACGATGAAATTCTGTCTATCTCTCTTTCTCGAACCAGTCTTTCCTCTTCCAATTTACCTTTGACTATGGGTATTTCTTCTTTTTTCAGCTCGTCTACATCTTTTGACAAGAAATTTAAGGATTCAACAAAACTGTCAAACCTACTCTCAAGTTGTGACACTTTCTCCGCTATCTTTCCTTCTAGACTGTCGAAACGGCTATTTAGTTTTTCAATCCTTACATCCAGTAATTTTTCTAGGGCTGGTAGAAAATCCCCAACCGAGCTTTCTGGTAAGTAAGGGCTTGTCGGCGTGGCAGGTCTACGCCGCTTCGACCCTCCGGTGCTAGCTTGTCCCTTGTTCATTCTTGCGTGTTTAATTGTCCAACTTTACTAACGTTAAAATGGGTAGTGAGCGGAGCGGAGCGCTTTAGCGTGTCACCTTGCTGCTGTCATGAATTTTTTTTTTTTCAGTCTTGCACGCGAGCGGGTGGATCGATACCATGTAAATCTATGATCGATACTTACGACGCGCACGTCTAAACTTTTTTTTTCAAAAATTCGCAGTTTGAGGCGATTCGCGTATCAATATAGACCCAAATGTCGTAATAGAAACTAGTTATTGAGAATTCAGCTTTCGTAATAATTATGTTTAGTGTCAGCTTACTTCCCCTTACTTCACAGTCATTACTCAGGCGTACAAAATTACAAAAGGCACCGGGTGTCAGTCACATCAGGCCTATGCCTCGAGCACTTGTACCATTTTCGATTGATATGATGTTCACAAGGGCGATGAACCCTGTTGTGATCACGGGCATCGCCAAAGGGGGTGTGGGGGTATCACACTCCCACCTCCCACACACACAACACACACTTACAATTTCTGTCCGAAAATGCGCCCCCTCTGTCGGCCGAAAAAAAAAGAAGGGGAGGGAAAAAAAGGAGGGCGAAGAGGAAGGAGAAAAGGTAAAGGAGAAAAGAGAAACGGAGAAGAAAGAAAAGAGAAATATGTTTTCCTGACCTACCACATAAAAGAACAAAACATAATGAGAAAATAAGAATAATACTCTCCAAATGTAAAGGAGTGAATTTGCCACTCGACATTAAGAGTGGAGGAACTTTCACTCCAAATTGAGTGGTAAAGCATGCACTCCCTTTTGAGTGAGCATGCCGATATTCCTTCATCAGCCGTCACACTCACTGACAGAGCGAGCCTGTGTTCCACTGAATATCGTGTGTAATCTGAAGTATTTTCACTCGTGAGCAACGATTGACGCAAGGCAACCAATGACATGCCGCTGAAAATTCATTGGCAGCAGGTCAGTGTCATTTCTTTGTTGTGAACAAAACTACAGGCACCACTCTTGAAAAAGAGTGGTTAATACTCTAACGAACCGAGCTAAATATTTTATAAGTGACAGCACATTGGTTACAACGTGCAAACCAATAGAGATTACAACGTATCGGTATACTGGTTGGGCTTCAGACAGGAAAATTAGCATAATTTGCATATTTAAATGATAATAGGGGTTTTGTAATGACTCATTTTGATAGATTGTTTCTTGATAAAGTTGTCTTGTCGAGAATCAGTGGTTACATTTGATAATTCAGTAGGGATTATGTTGTTTTAATGAAAGTTTGCTAACTGTGATTTGTTATGTGGATAGATAGTGTAGTACATCCCTAAGTGATAGGATTGTGTGCTTCAGATTAGCCATCACACTGTATCCGCCCCCATCATGACCCGATGGATCTCACCAAGGTTTCATCTGGCATTTACTCTGCAGCCTATGGTTGGTTGGTTGGTTCGTTTTATTTTCCGTATAAAAAGATCATCAATGCATACATATGAATATCCATGTACGAGAATATAAAGATCAAGAATCAAATCAAGAATTAACAAAAAAGTAACGGCTGGAAAGCTCTATTCAGAGCCATTAACTTAATGGCTCTGTTCTTCCTGGAGGTCCAGACTGCCATCGACGGATGAGTGATTGCTGGTAGGCCTGGTGGTGTGCAGTAACCGACGGTTGGTGATTGTCGAGTACCGGGAACTCCAGCCATCAGCAGCGGTCATACATTTTGACCAGACGGACGGGGAGCTCGGCCAGGCACGGGGGCATCCTGACAAGATAGCCGTGTCAGCCGGCGTGGCTAACCGAGCCCGTCACAATACTCTGAGACCGAGTTTAATGAGTTCACTCAGAAAGGAGTGAATTATCTCCACTCTGTCCACATGAGTGATAAAAAATTTCACTCTTTAAAGGATTGGTGTTTTACTGTTTCCTGAGTGAAATAGGGACCACTCTTTTTTCACTCGAAAAAGGGTTGTCCCTCATTTAACTTCTTGTGAGAGTTTAATTTCACTCTCTTTTGAGTGCTTTTTCACTCTTTTACATTTAGAGAGATATCTTATCCTGACCTACCACGTAAAAGAACAAGACTTAATGAGAAAATAAGAATAAGCATTATTTATGATATGATATGATACGGGAGAAGTATCTTTAAATATTATTCTTCCACCGTCCTTAGATGGCCCATTCGGGTATGTATGCATACTCTCTCTAAAAAAAAAAATCGAGTGATCACTGACGTGACTCCCTGGGCGAGTGAAAATGGACGCCTATAGGCGTTTGAAAGGGGGGAAAGGGGCTGCAGGGCCCTCCCCCAAGAATATAAAAATTACCCGATATTCGGACACCCGATACCTCGTTTCGGAGCAGTGAGATGGTCTCTTTGTTATTATTATATCTTATCTAAATTGGCACATTCTGATGACGAAATTACATTTTACACATTACTAAAGTATCAATTTTTTGCTCACTCGCTGAATTGAGAAACCGGAAAGTTATACACGTGTATTCGGGCAAGACCAGTCCCGTACGTCTTTGCCATGTTTGTAATACGAGTAATACTCAGTGGCCTGCCACCTAATTTCAGTAATAGAATCAGATATTGTGTCATTGTTGTGGACTAGGACACCTCACATCCCACAAAAAGTAATCAAGATCATAAGCGTACAAGGGGGGTGTGGGGGCTGCTGCCCGTCCTGCCCCTACCGGTTACCCCGAGGATTTTCAAGGTTTTGATATTCGGGCAGCGAGGTGCCATAATATCTTCATATTTGGGCAGTGAGGTGCCCGGATATGTAACTTCTGTATATTTTCACTACAAAACGTGTTTTAAAAATTGCTCGCTCGCTCACAAAACAAAACAAAAAAAAAAAAAAAAAAAACGATAGATATTAGAAAGTTGATACTCGGGCAAAAGGCGTATTAAAGCCCTCCTTGCGAAATTGAAGATCTGCGATTTTCTTTTATTAGTTTGTGTGTGTGTGTGTGCCCTTACATAGATAGTCTTGCGGGGTACAGAGAACAAAAGGGCACAATGATGGCCTTTATTCCGTCTGCTTGTGGGATACAAAATACAATAGGAGAAGTGCTTGTGAGGCACAAAATACAATAGGAGAAATGAACAGAGTTCTCCACAAGTCAATGTGTGTGTGTGTGTGTGCGTTTGGGGGTAGATTTAGATTTGGGTACATAAATTTTGTCAGCAAATTATCCGTCGAGTTTTCGTTCGAAATAATGCTCAAACTTCCGTTTCGCTTTACGACAATTCTTTATACAACATTCGGACGAGAAAAATGTCTTGTGTAGCTATACCATGTATACGATGTTTGTATATAGCTGTGATAATTTTTGAATTTTTGAAATTTTTGAATTGGGGATTGATCGGGTACATTATGATAGTCATGATTAATATTATTCAAAACAATTAGTATTTACACAGAATAGGATGGAGTGCTGTTTACAGTGACAATGTAAAATATGAAGAATGAACGTACTATTAAAACCACTTTTTGAACTGAAAAGGCTAGATGTTTGCCAAAATACAAATTATGTAGGCATGCTCATTACTGTCCTCACTTTTATTTATCTTCTTTTTTAGGGGAGGTAGCATTTTCCCAGGCTAACTAGAGCACCAATATGTCAAGAAAAATTAGTATAATCCATCGGACCTGCTTTTTTATGGTGCCGGAGGCGTGTTTTCGGGTTGTCCGTCCGTCCCGCTTTCTCGTTAACGCAATATCTCAAGAACCATTTGAAGTATGAAGTGAACTTCAAACATAGGAAGAAGATTTGATTAAATTTTGTGCGTCAGTAAAAGGTCAAAGATCCTAGAGGTCGATTTCTGAAATTTCAGGTTTTAGCATCGTTAAAGTCATATCTCAAGAACCATTTAAATGAGGTATGAACTTCAAACTGGGTGCTGGTATGTATCACCGTAGGAAGATGATCGATCTAATTAGATTTTAGGATAAGTAGGTTGAAGGTCACAGAGGTCATTTACCTTGAAATTTCACGTTTTTGGTATATCTCTTGAATGATTTGAGCCTTCAGCTTAGAACTTGGTACTAGTATGCATCACCATAATGAAACGAACTGAGCAGATTTTTGTTTAAGGAGGTCAAAGGTTACATGTCATAGAGGTCAGTATACGTGAAATTAATGTGTGTGTTTTTTAATGGTTTTATTTTATATCTCAAAAAGTATTTGAGCAGTGAATTTCAAACTTGGTATACTAGCATGCATTACCATAAGATATCATAGAGGTCAGTATGCATGAAATCTAAGATTTGTTAGTTTTGTTATCACCATATCTCAAATTTTGTATCCAGGACTGTATGAGGAGACAAAGTGATCAGACTTGTTGGTTCTGGTTCTGGTTCTGGGGCCCGTTACACAAAACTTGCGTTGAACGCAACTCAGGAAAATCAAACGCAACTTTATTTTCAGCCAATCAGAAGTGCGCATTAAGGACTTGCGTTTGATTTTTAGGAGTTGCGATTAAACGCAAGTTTTGTGCAACGGGCCCCAGGTTTGATACTGTACACAACGCCCTGTTGGACTATCACGGTACAGAGGTCGGGTCTTGTGGCAGCAACAATTTAAATTTTGAAATGAGCATAATGAGCTTGTTCTAGTGAACTAATTTGATTCAACATCCTGACCGGCCAACATGGTTTGAAATTTGTCTAGGTCTGGAGCTGTCTTGAAGTCATCCGGTAATAGATTCCATTCTGGGATTGTTCGTGGATAAAGGGAGTATTTCAAGCAGTCCTTATTTGGTCTTAGCATCTCATATGAAAACTGGCCATGCAGGCGACGAGTATGGCGGGAACCCTTGTAGATGTACTGGTCGGTATTACTTGGGAACAAACCGTGCGTTTCCTTGAAGATCATCGGGAGTCTAGCCCTTGTACGACGATCCTCCAGGGAGCTCCCAACCCAGCCTTTGTACTAAGGAGGATGAACTGGTTTCAGTGTTATAATTTCCGGTTACAGAACGTGCTGCTCTTTTCTGGATTTTTTTCAATGGTGTTTATATGTGTCTTGTGATGAGGGTCCCAAATGGAATTGCAGTACTCTAGCCTCGGACGTACCAGTGCTTTATAACCTCAGCAGGGCAAGAACTGATGTTTCCTCTAAGGAGCCCTAGCATACTACTTGCCTTATTGCTGATTTTACTTATGTGTCGAGCCGAAGTAAGATCTTCCGATATCTCAACTCCGAGGTAAAAAGGGTGATTTTCAACTTCTTCAAGCATGGTGTCATTCATCTTGTAAGAAGACTACGGCTGCGTTTGTGATTAACACATGGAGTTTGGTCAAAGAGGTCAATTAACATAATTATAGGTTTTTTATTTAGGCGGAGACATATAGGCCTAGGAGACGCAGTTTACTGTTCCTCTTTAAAAATGACCATATAATGGTCAAATTTACAATGATCTATTCAGTCTTAACATGCACATTTGTTTGAGTAAAGTTGATTCTACTTCAATAATTTAAGTAAAATATACTGAAATTTAAGTGACTCGAACTTATTCATTTATGTTGTTTACTTAAAAACACAAAGACGATGTTATGTACTACATGAATTAAGACAACAATTTATTGACTTGATTGAATTGAGTAAAACGGTCGAATGTAGCATATATAGAGTGTACTCATAATTTTATCACAATATTATTAAAGTGTATTTTTTTAATAATTACCATGTAGGAATTTCAGTGCGGTGGCTCCCTGATTGACAAGAAGTGGGTCTTAACCGCAGCACACTGCTTCGATGATGGTCATGTCCTTTCAAAGGAAACCATGACGGTGTATCTCGGTAAGTGTTCTACATGCAATCGAAGCATGAGACGCTCCCCATTACAGTATTACAATCATGAATAGCACTTTATACAGCGCAGGGTGACGCCACGAGAGGAGGTTCATTCAGCGCTTTGACGTGAAAGGTTTAGGGCTCAATATTGTAAGTATAGCAATACATATCTGCTTGTCTCACCAGTTCTATGAAATTGCGTTTTCATTGTATTTTCATTTAATTGCATTCATTTTTACAAAGTACATTTTAAATTGATAATAATTTGCTAACATACTGTGTATCAACGAAACCTTGAAAATTGGGATAATAGAATAATATACACATTTAATATGGGACAATAGGATAAAATATGCATGTTCATTGATTTTCATTTCAGTTCTTCCCCCCCCCCCCTTTCGCTGTCTCTGTATAAAACAATGATTTTCTTTATATACCAGTGCACTGTAAAAAAATAACTGTAAAACTACAGGTTTTTTAGCCTTTGAAATTACAAGTTATTGCCGTTATTTCAATTTTACAGTCTTTTCCTGTAAAACAACAGCAAGTTTGTTGGTTTACCGGAAATCAGCATATTTTTACATAATTTTATTGTAAATTTACATAATTTTATTGTAAATACATGCTGATTTCCGGTACCAAAAAAAAAAAAACTGTGGAAAAACGGGCATTCCTGGCATCTTGACTGCCAGGAAATTCCCGTGAAAAAAACGGCAAATTTTTTTACAGTGTAGGCCCTATCATAGGAGAGGCAACTCTTTAAAGAGGCATTGATGTAGTTATGAAATAGATATTGATTTTTATCCAGAATAAACATTACAAAATCATTGAATTTTCGTTTAGTTGGAGTAATGACCAAATGATGACAGAGGTAAATTTCCATAGGATTTCTGCTTCACTGACTGTCTTAAGTGATTTCTTTTATTTAAAAAAATAGCATAAGAAATAAAAAAGTAAATGGATTTTTATTAATTTGAGTAATCAACAAATTCGTGAACGGACCAGCGTATATGATTCCCAATTGATCATCCTAATAGATCGACAGCCCATACATAAGCGAAGAAAGAAGAAGATGAAGCCAGGAAAATCAAGAAAAATGCATTTACAAGAAATAGGAAGAGAAAGTCAAAGATACGCAGCCATAGGGAAGGATCGAAAACAACATGAAAGAAAGAGAAAGTAAAAAATACACCAAGTAAAAAGGAAAATGAAATGAGAAAAGGAAAACACACAAAATATATAGGGAAATAAACAAAAACTACACTTAAAGGGCAATCCAACCTTTGTAGAAAGCTGAATTGTGTGAAAGGAGAAAATTAAGAGAAACATGGTGAAAGTTTGAAAGAAATCGGACAAAGAATAGGAAAGTTATGAATGTTTGCAAAATGGGATCACTACATCCATGCAAATCTGAAAATGGCAATTTGTCGTACACCAAAATATCCTTAAATTCCGGTTTTATCCTGAGCGCCTTTTTCGTCGGGGCAGTACTCAATATATATTGTAGATAGCATATTGTTATAGATCCTCCAAAAAGAAAAAGATCCTACACTGAGTTATACATTTTGAAAAAAAATGACATTTTGTGTATTGGGGCGAATGGGAAAGTTGACCGCCGCTCCATCACAGTGACCGTATACCAACATGACCGATACGGCCAATTTGAAATTCCCTTGATATGTATAGTGATTACAACTTTAAAAAAATCATAACTTTCTTATTGCTTGTCCGGTTATATAGCGACAATTAAATTACGTAATTATTGAAAATGTATACAAGATCAGATATGGAAATTACATACAGACCACATCTCTGCCGCTGTATTATGAGATGGTGGTTACACGAATATTGGTAATTTCGAAATCTGGGGGGGGGGGGGCGGCTGCTACCACCAGTCCTTCCCCTTCACACTCATGGCTTATCCCATATTAACCATTTAAATAAAAAATGAATTGGTATGATAAGTCGACATCGGAGTAAAAAATAGCCAAACAGATTACTTTCATTTTACAAACGATTCACTGTAGAGTTGTCTAAATTTGTACACTCTAGGTCTGACCACTAGGACAGAGGATCAGAGGTCTCAGGCATATTCCGTGTCCCAATTGATCAAGCACCCGAATTACTCTCCTGCGAATAGCCGGGACCGAGCTTATCACAACGATATCGCCCTCTTGAAGTTGGATCGTGAAGCTACGCTGAATCCCTTTGTGCGTACTGTGTGTCTCCCACCAAGCATTACAAAAAGGAGAGGTATGTGGACCAAATATACTGCTGGAAGAAAATAATACTGTTTTAGTATAATAGTATAAAGCATTTATTGTCCATATATAGGGAATTCTTCTTCCACTGGTAAAAACAATATCACATGACATCATAAACAAATGGTTTGTAACAACATGAACAAAGTATAAACTTACCAATACAAATCACATAAGTAGAAATGGACAGTAGTCCAGCAGATTGGTGAAATAACTGTGCACTTTTTCATAAAAGCATGAAATCTGGTATGTAGGTAGAGTTTTTGATGCTGAATAATTCTGGATATGGGGCCACCTAAAATTCGGGACCTGGGGCCCGTTGTGCCCATTAAAAAAAAAATACATGGCTCTCTCAGAGTACTTTTCCTTCATAATTGATTTAATCATATCTAGTTTTGATATACTAAGTATTATGTAGGATTTCCGGGCCTCAAAATTCATACAAGTGCTTTAGGTGGCCATTTTCAAATAAAGGGCCATCCCATATGTCAAAATGTTACAAGTCACTGATCTGTTGAATGTAAATAAAATGCTTCTAATTGTGATCAGTCAAACATTATGTCTTTGAACTTAACAAGATAATGTGGTGCAGGTGCCCATTATGACCAGAAAAGCCCAAAGAAAGGCCTAAATTAATGTATGTGCAAAATAAGAGTTTTTTAGTCTTTGGTTTTAATTTTGATGTAAACTACTGGCCAAAATTAATTAGCCACCCCCTGTAATAAGACGTGTTTGACTTTTTTCTCTAGAAATACAACCCAAAACTTTGTATAATGACAATGGCATCATCATTTCTCTTAAAATCAATAAACAAAATGCATTTTAGTAATAATAATAAATCTTTTTACAGTCAATATTTGGTTGGTCCACCCAATGGCGTATCTACGGGGGGGGGGGGCACCTGCAGTGGGCGCAAAAAACGCAAAAGAGAGAAAGAAAAGGGGAGAAATACAAGAAAATTTATGGTCTTTGAGGATTATTTGCGCCCCAGTCAAGGAAAAAATGCGGAACGACGGAATGAAAAAAAAAATCGGTGCTTTGGAACGGTTTTCTCTTCTTTTTCTCAACAAGAAAAAAATGGTATGCTTTGGAACGGAAATTTGAGTGTCAAAATGGGGGTCTACTCTGCGACACATACCCACCACACACTGTATACTGGGTTACACAAAACTCTTTCGTCAATTCGGGCCAAAGTTTCGTTCATACGTCTGAACTTGTAGTTTTAAAACTACAAGCGAAACTTAAAGTTTAGCTCCCTCCGTGTGATTCTGACTAATGAATAATCTCTTGTTATGCTTTTGGATGGCCCCAAGCTATGGTGGACGCCCGGGGGGGGGGGGGGGTACTCGTGTATATTGTACTACGGGGACGTGCCGCTTTGAAAACCCCCTTTTTTGGCTTCCGATTGCCGGTCTCAAGATACCTGAATATCCATAAACTGCCGTTCTCACGCGTTCTCAAGATACCCGGCCGGAACAAAAGCGCTCGTCTTCCTTCCGGCGCGCCCCGTTCCCTAGCTCTCGCGTACGTATGTCCATTCACTTGCGTGCGCAATTGCATATATGCATGCACTATATAGAATGCCCACGCTGGTTCTAGGACACCTACCCCCTGGACAACCACCCCCCGGATAACCACCCCTAGGATTACCACCCTCTAGGACAACTACCCCCTAGGGCAACCACCATCTAGGACGACTACCCCCCCGGGACAATTACCCTCTAGGATGATTACCCCCCCGACTAACTACCCTCTAGGATAACCACCCTCTAGGACAACTACCCCCCGGACAACTACCCCCCCAGACAACCACCCTCTAGGACAACCACCCCCTGGGACAACCACCCCCTGGGACAACTACCCCCTAGGACAACCACCCTCGAGGACAAGTACCCCCGGAGAGTACCCCCTGGACAACTACCCTCTAGGACAACCACCCTCTAGGACAACCACCCCCTGGGACAACTACCCCCGGACAACTACCCCCCCCCCGGACAACTACCCCCAGACAACTACCCCCTAGGACAACCACCCTCGAGGACAAGTACCCCCCAGACAACTACCCCCAGACAAGTACCTCCCAGAACAACCACCCTCTACGACAACTACCCCCCCCCCCCCCGGACAACTACCCCCTGACAACTAACCCTTAGGGCAACCAGTCTTTAGGACATCTTCTTGACAAATACCACCTAAGGTAACTACCACTCAAATAACTACCCCCGGACATTAACGACTTAGGGTAATTATTAATCGGACAACAACCAACATACTCTCACCCATGGCATGTAGGTCAATTATCCCCCCAAACAGTTACAACTCCCAGGTACTCGATGGCATTTAAACTGATTTCGGCCAAGGGAGGACATGGAGGGGGGTGACCAACAATCAGTAAGGATATAATGAGTATCCAGAGGAGGGGGTATCTACCTCCCACGCTAAGAACTTTTTGGAAATCTGGTTATAAATAGAAGGATTTTGGTGCATTGTAATGTAAAAATTCACCTCACCACGTGAGTTAAATGTGTCTATACCCATGAGCACAGGGGGTTGAGATTTCCCCTGGTGTTACATTTTTGTTATAAAAGTTGAATGTTTAAACTCGGTGTTTGATGGTGCATTGTACTGTTGAATTTTTCCATCAAATTTGGGCGGAAAATTCTGTGATTTTTTTTTTCAAAGGTAACGTTCTGAGAATTTCTTTGATATATTCAATATTAGATACCAACTGGGAAGGGTATAAAAGGTTGCTCTCCCACAGTAAGATCTTTTGGAAATTTGGGGGTTACAACCAAGGGTTTGAGTGAGTATAAGTAGGCCTATGTATCAGTGGCGTAAATCCGAATCGAGGAGTGGGGGGGGGGGGGTGGTTGGAATAATTTGCCAACGTGATCTTGTTTGACAAACACAAGGCACGTTTTGTCATTCAAAAAACACCCATAGGCAATTACCCCTCCCATATCATTCACATTCAATCTAACACCCATCCACACCCCCCATACACACACACACACACACTTTTTTTTTTTTTTTTAATAATACACATGTTCACGCTGGTATCATTATGCCTTTAGCACTTCATGTATTTGATGTACGGTAAAAGAGCTCAAGGGCATATTAAAGTGCCGTGCCGGGGATCGAACGCCCGATCCTCGCATCTCCAGTCAAGCGCCTTAAACCACTGGACCACGGCACACACACACACACACACACACACACACACACCTCTAATCAACGTCTACAAACATCTCATTTTCTTCAAATGATGCGTCATTCTAGAAAAGTGAAGAAGAGTCTTGAACATGATGTATAAAATCAGATGAAATCTCTTTTATTTCAAACTTTGTTGCTTTAAAAATTTCTGTACATTCTCAGGGAAAAATCAAATACAATTATTATAATGACCATGATAATACCACTTTCCAGACAGAAGTTGAGAACGTGGAGAGTAAGAGAGAAACAGAGAGAGAGAGAGGGGGGGGGGGTGGAGAGGGGAGAAGCAGTCTCAACCAAACCTGATGAAAAGTGGTAAAGTTATTTTAGATATATTTTATAACAATGATATGTTTGAAATATAAGGATGAAAATAAAAACAATAATAATTTTATGAATAACGTTATCAATAACAATTTAATATACCAAAATAATAGTAATATAACTATGAAAATGATGATGATGATGATAATAACAATTACTGTAATAAATAACAGTAATCATCCTCCTCCTCATCATCATCATTACTCATCTTCATCAGGATAATAGAAGAAAAAGAAGAAGAAGAAAGAAAGAAAGAAAGAAAGAAAAAGAAGAAAGAAAAAAAAAAGAATAATAAACAAAACAAAAGTGGCAATACTGTTACCTGTTGATAATAATAAAAATGATAATGATTGCACTTTATTATAAAGATAATAAAAGAAAAATATAAATAATGGTTACAATAATCAATACGATTGTGATAATATTGATGATAGTCATAACAAAGTTTACAATAACAATTATTATAATGATAATAACAGTGATAATAATAATGATAATAATAATAATAATATTAATAATGATAATAATAATAATAATAATAATAATAATAATAATAATTAAAATAATAATAACAATAATAATAATTATGATAATGATGATAATGATAATGACGATGTTTTTTTCGACAATAAAACAATTATCTAGTAACATATATTTTTTCATTTCTTTCGTGAAAAGTGGGGGGGGGGGATGATTGAACAGGCCATCCCCCCCCCCCTCCTCGAAAAGTGGGGGGGATATATCCCCCCATCCCCCCGGGATTTACGCCAGTGCTATGTATTTTCACGAATAATATATCCAATATCTTGCCGTGTTTCCTACTAAAAAGGCGAACTTAAAATAACAATCTACAACGGTCTGCGAGTAAAATTCAGACAGAATCTATGGCCCCAAATGAAAATTATAACTGTCACTTGTATAGCGCATAATCAATTAAAACTGCTGTATGCCCTTTAGAGCTATCCAAGATTATTACAATACCAACAAATATGTCTTTTGATTCCTCTTAATAATAGTTACTGAAATAATACACAGAAAGTGAAACATACAAAAAAGCATTAATTCCGGGAAATCATGTCGTGTGTAAACATGATTTTCTTTATTTTTCAATTAATTTTCCCAATTTTTTTCTTAGTGTCAGGTACTTTAATACAGGATTTTGTCGAATTTTGCCCAAATTTATTGAAATTTTTGCCGAAATTTGCCAGAACTTTGCCTAAATTTTTTTTTCTTCCAAAAATAGGGGGCACAGTGCTCCCT
Organism: Heliocidaris tuberculata; assembly: GCA_025618425.1. Taxonomy (NCBI): domain Eukaryota; kingdom Metazoa; phylum Echinodermata; class Echinoidea; order Camarodonta; family Echinometridae; genus Heliocidaris; species Heliocidaris tuberculata. Next base: position 25,658,547 of record CM046848.1, read on the forward strand.
GCCTCAAATGTCAATGAAATGAGCGTGTCAAAATTGTGTTGTTTCATAATAATCTTAAAGATCTGATTATTCTCTCCGTGATTATGATAGCGTTTTTGATGGAATAAATGTTTCAAAAGTCACTATGCTAGTATTCAAAAAATTCTTCCGAACATTGTGATCTAGGTTGCTTTCTCATCCATCTTAACATCATTGTATACCCCATACTATTTTTTAAAACCACAATGCTAGTTCCTTTAATACTCGATTGGGTGGTAGCTTTGTAACGAGTTGCATAATTGTAGAGTGCGTGAGGGAGAGAGAGAGAGAGGGGGGGGGGGTGACAAACGGCTGGAATATTTGTTTTCCTTCCCGTTCCTCCCCTTAATTGTTGACCATGCAAAACGTCCAATAGAGAGTTGATATTGCACATGGAAATACCTGTCTTCATGAATTGAAGAAATCTAAGGCAATATTTTACAATTAAGAGTACGAGTATTCAGTCATATTCAATGTGCTTTTAGTGGTACTTCCATTTCGGCCAGCGAGCGTAGCGAGCGAGCAACCCCCCCCCCCCCCCCCCCCCAACAAAAACAAAACAAAACAAAACAATTTTTTTTTTTTTTAATGATAGTTAGTATATATAAACTAGTTTTTGTTGTTGTTCTTTTAATGTGATAAACTAGGTTTAATTTTTGGAAGTTGGAGCAGGAACAATTAAGCGAGCAAGCATGAGCGAAAACAAACAAACACTTCTCTTTTAATAAAATTTGGTATATTATCTGGGTTTTATTGCTGCAGGTCGGGGAAGAAATTTTGAGGCCATATTAATTCTATTTTGGCGAGCAAGCGTAGCGAACAAGCACAATCTTGTTCAATGTGATGTTAAGTCCAATTTGGGGTACTTTTCTTAGAGGTAGGTTGTCCTGGGGGTAGTTGTCCGGGGGGTAGTTAGTTGTCCTAGAGGGTGGTTGCCCTAGGGGGTAGTTGTCCAGGGGGTAGTTGTCCGAGGGGTAGTTGTCTGGGGGGTAGTTGTCCTAGAGAGTAGTTGCCTGGGGAGTAGTTGTCCGGGGGGTAGTTGTCCGGGTTAGCTGTCCGGGGGTAATTGTCCTAGAGGGTAGTTGCCTGGGGGGTAGTTGTCCGGGGGGGGGGTAGTTGTCCGGGGGGTAGCTGTCCGGGGGGGTAGCTGTCCGGGGGGGGTAGTTGTCCGGGAGTAGTTGTCCTAGAGGGTAGTTGTCCGGGGGGGGGGTAGTTGTCCAGGGGGTAGTTGTCCTAGAGGGTGGTTGCCCTAGGGGGTAGTTGTCTGGGGGGTAGTTATCCGGGGGTAGTTGTCCTAGAGGGTGGTTGCCCTAGGGGTAGTTGTCTGGGGGGGTAGTTGTCTGGGTGGTAGTTGTCCTAGAGGGTGGTTGCCCTATGGGGTAGCTGTCCGGGGGTAGTTATCCGGGGGTAGTTGTCCTAGAGGGTGGTTGCCCTAGGGGGTAGTTGTCTGGGGGGTAGTTGTCTTAGAGGGTGGTTGCCCTAGGGGGTAGTTGTCTGTGGGGTAGTTATCCGGGGGTAGTTGTCCTAGAGGGTGGTTGCCCTAGGGGGTAGTTGTCTGGGGGGTAGTTGTCTGGGGGGTAGTTGTCCTAGAGGGTGGTTGCCCTAGGGGGTAGTTAGTCGGGGGGGTAATCATCCTAGAGGGTAATTGTCCCGGGGGGTAGCCGTCCTAGGGGGTGGTTGCCCTAGGGGGTAGTTGTCCTAGGGGATAGTTGTCCCCTAGAGGGTGGTTATCCTAGGGGTGGTTACCCGGGGGTGGTTGTCCAGGGGGTAGGTGTCCGGATACGCCCCACACTAATTAAGTGCCCTTGTTCCTTAGACCATGTTTTTTTTCGCTCAGCTGGGTATAGTTCCACCGTTCCAAAGACCGTATGTTTTTCGCTTCTAGCATATCTAGTGAGTTCCTCACTTAGACCCCCATTTTGGGGTTGGGTGAGGCACACCCCCGTAAACATAAAACTTGAATCACCCCCCCCCCCCCCGGGGGGTGGGGGACTTAGTACTGCTCTGAGAAACCGTAGAATCTCAATCACTCTATATACGTAGATGTCGATGGACGAAAAGATATTCCGGCCACTCAAAAATGAACATTTTATGATGTTATTATCTTCCTGGCGTTGCTTAATTGCTTACGGAAAAAGGATCCCCCTCTGGTATTTGAAATGTAATGAATAATTTTCCTGAACTGAGAAGAGGGGCAACCAATTGTTGGGAAAATGTCTTTAGGTGGTCTATTTGTCATTTTTATATCATTCTTGTGTGGAATATTTTCATGACAAAATTACATTTTCACTGTAAATAATATTTGGGCAAGAGACATCACATCCCCGGGGCGAAACTATACCCGTACGAATGGGCTAATAGATTCTGTGTCTTCGTTTGTGTTTGGGGCATTTTGATTTAAGTGTTATATTCTTTATAGTCCAGTCATCATCTTTTTGTTATATTAACCCCTTTTACTTGCCTTTATAATTTTGTTCAGCCGCATGGTTCTTAAGCGACGAAAGGATAGCAAAGGTCATAGGTTGGGGCCACTACAGGCAAAGACAACATAACGATAGGAGCCCCATCGTTCCATCTGATGTTTTACGGGAAGTAGATATACCAGTGGTTAATGATGTTTCTTGTAAAATAACAATGGAGAAACCTGAACTTAAGTTTGTCGTCGACACTGTGACTGAAGTTTGTGCTGGTTCAGGCAACGGAATGGATTCATGTCAGGGAGATTCTGGTGGGCCTTTGATGGTAAGAAGTAACATTGGAAACCGTCACTACAGACAAATTGGGATTGTCAGCTATGGCTCCGGATGTGGTTTGGAGGAAACCTACGGTGCCTACACACGACTCCCCAACTTTGTCGATTGGGTGAATGAAGAAATGGCAAAAAATGCGTAGAGAATATTCACATTTTATTGTGATGTCATTTATGAGAGATTTGACCAACTTGACCAATTTGACAGAGATAGAAACCCTACATAGAATTTGTAAATTGAGAGATTAAACCAAGAATCCATTAAGATGTATCTACACACTGTTGCAGTACAACTCCAGAAAAGATTTTGGGGGTGAGTGCATGCGATTAACGGTGATATAGCTCTCTTTTTAAAGCGCATTATGTTTACCCATAATAAGACAATGCCATACACTTTATGACTTGGCTCAATAACTTTGGATACACAGAGCCCTGGAAATCACTTGGTTTAACAATAATATTATGCATGGAGATATGAGCAAAAGGGTCTACGCTACCAAATGGCATTTAAGGTCAGGAATTTATAAAAGGATATAAAAGGAAAATGAGTATTTATACCATCAGTTTATTCACTGGCGGGTCCAGGGAAACATGGGGGCAAGCCCCCCCCCCCCCCCCCCCGCAATGTCTAGCATGCTTTTTGTGTGTGTGCTTGTTAGGGATTTGTTTTACTAAAAGGGCGTCTGAAAATGTATTGTCCCTTTTTTTTTTTCTTTTAAGGGATCATTCGAAGAAAAACACATCTGAAAGACATGCCACAATTTATATTTTCTTATGCTTGTCAGAGATTTTCGGTCTTGTGCCCCCCCTTTTTTTTTTTAAAGAGAAACCTGGATCCACCAGTGATATTTGCAACATGATGAAAACGTCAAAAAATTATGTTTGTTTATTATAATAAATTTGCAATATTTCTACTTTTTTATATATAGTTTCTGTCTGTGTAAATTCTTTTAAAAAATATATATAGAATGATACTCGTGTTGCCTACTCGAAGAAGAAGAGCTGATCAATAATATCTTTAGCTCTTAAAAATTGCCAGTCCTGAATAAGTCGGAGACGTGTCTCTCTATAAAAAAAAATGTTTGAAGCATGGAATTAAGAGCCAGCTTTCGGATCGGATAGAGATTAAAAATGGCAGTCTCAAATTAGGTTGAATGATAATAATCATACTTGGTGAAGGCACACATGTGGGAAACCCAACCCAGAGCGTATCGAGTTTGCTGGTAAAAATCTTTGTCAGCCATGTAATTATAATGCATAACAGAGGGTTTGAACTGAAACACTATTACAATGTAGGTAGCCTGTACCAGCCAGACACTGACATAGGTAGGGTATGATCAACTCTGTATAGAAATTTGTTTCAACTGTAAAAATAGTATGTAAATGAAGACTACAGCGTACCCTTGTTTGTATTTGTACGGCTTAGTGTTTATCCTTGCCCATGTCTGTTTACCCTTCTTATGTCATATTACGTACAAATTTGTTTTTATAGTTGAGGGTTTAGCTTTAAATGTTACAAATGCAATTGGTTTTGTTTCTTAACGTATCCTTCCTTTGTTTACGAATTGTTCAGAAAGTTGTTCTATCTAAATTAAATATTTTCTCTTAAGATTTTGATATGCTTATATAATCCAGAATTTTCAATACTATACAGGAGCGTTTGTATACTATCAGTGTTATAAATGTATCGATATTATCTGCATTTTTTTCCTTTATTAAAATATTTGAATAGTAGATAATGAAGATGTGTAAGAAAAGCACTGTAAAAAAAGAGAGAGAGAGAGAAAACAATAAAGTCGGTTCTAAACAAGCCAGTTCGTAATTTTGTACAAAATGAACTTTATCTACACATGTGCAAATTGTACTGGTTAAGCAGAAAGAGGGGGCATAGGCAAAAGGGCACAGCTTCGTTGGGGGTGGATGGGGGGGGGGGGGGGGAGGTTATTTCTCACTGGCCCGAATATCAACTTTCCACTTTCCAAATTTGGTGGGAACATAAATGTTGATACTTTATCATAGTGACAATATAATTTCGGCATCAGAATATAAGATATAAAACTACAAAAAGAGTACATCACTGCCCTCATAATATTATGAGGTGACGGATGCCCGGATATTTGTAGTTTTAAAAATTATGTGTGGGCCACGGTGGCTAAAACCCACGCCCCCGCCCCCCGCTCCCGACCACTTGTATGTCTATCAGAAGTGACATAAATAATATTACCACCACTGCTACTCGATCGGGAGCATTTCCCTCTGCATGGATATACTGCATCAAGTTGGAAGTAAGATAAAAAGAAAGAACCATATATTTCCAGTCACGTGATTGTTTATTCTAAGATTTAGTGAATTTATATCTTTGCCTTGATTTACCTTTGTTATTATCTATACGGTATACAAACATGAGAAATAACAAAATATGATTACTTATTAGCCTGAAAATATACGTTTTATGCCTGTTATTCTGTAACTTTGAACGGTAAGTTATGAACTTATGATGGTGTTCTTACAGATTTGCTCAAGTAGCCATTGTTTTCTGTAATATTTTTTATTTGTAAAATCAAAGTCGAGTATATTCGTTTGCTATAATTATAAAAGAATGAATACACAGATTGACCAGAACTCACGTCCCGTTTAGTAAGAATCACAGAGAGAGAGAGAGGAGGGAGAGAGGGAGAAAAAAAGGAGAGAGAGAGAGATTGTGTATATTGCGTATGTGGGTGTGTGCATGCGCGTGCGTGTGTGTGTGTGTGTGTGTGTGTCTGTAATTATTATATACTTTCATTGAAATGTTGACTTATGATTTATGTATAATTATTGAGTGGAATCAAAATAAAGATCATTGAAAAAAAGAGAGTGTGAGGGAGAGAGAGAGAGTGATATGGAAGAGACAGAACACGAGGGAGGGTTACAATATTTTACAGACAAAGAGAATGTGAATAAAGGCAGGCGCCTAGAAGGCTGAGGATGCTGGGGGTGCTGGGGGGACCTTAAATCGCTGAGGACCTTTTTTTTTTTTTTTTTTTTTTTTTTTTGCTCACAGCACCCCCAGTAACAAAGTCGTTCCCAGGCTCCTGAATAAAGGTATATACAATACAGACAGATTGACATAATGGAGCCGCAGGAATAAAATAATTAAGGGGAAGGAGGATGAGAAGAAGAAGGACGGTGCAGGAGGAAGTCGAAAGATGATGATGAAGAAGAAGAAGAAGAAGACCAATGAGGAGGTGAGAATGAAGGACTCGAGAAGACAGCAGAAAAAAAGAACAAGAAAAATTTGAGTGAAAATGACATGATATTATTATATACTGAATAATTATATAAAATTGTTTTAGTAATTCCTGCAATGTTTTTGCACATCGAATTTGATGTTCTTATATGGGTAAAAAATAAGAGCAACATTTGATTTTCTCATACGTAAGCAACATACCCTCGAAGGCAGCACCTTTCATTACTCATTCATATTTTTTAGATTCACATTGATGAATTGAAAATGGTGGGTATTTTGCCTCACCCCTTCCTTATTTTGGGATGAGGCAAAATACCCACCATTTTTAATCAAATCCGATGTGCAAAAACATTGCCAGGAATCACTAAAACAATTTTATATAATTATTCAGTATATAATAATATCAATATTCCCGGATCTTTATTGCCCATATATACTGGTATCAGTGGCGTATCTAGGTATTCTGGCGCCTGGGACAAACTATCAAATCTGCGCCCCCCCCCCCCCCCCCCCCCGTGCCCAAACTCAGATTAATGAGCGTTTATAATTTAGAAATGATGGAAAAGAGTTTTGATGCACATATATAACCCGGGTTGTTAGCCCAAATTTGATGAGTTATCGTATAAGCGAGGGAGCAACGCGACCGAGCAGCAGATTTTTTTTTCCTATTCACCCCTCAAGTTGAAATTTCTTATATATTTTACCCTTACAAAAAAAAAAAAAAAAAAAAAAATCAAAGGGAATACAGCAACCTAGCAATAGATATTTTTTTGAAATTTTGAACATTCCTATTTTGGGGGCGCAAAATGAATGAAAACCCTGAAGAAATTTATTTGAGGAATTGAGTAAGGCAATTGCAAGGCAAATTTATGATATCTTTCGAATGTTCTACACTAGTGCTTTTTATGCACTTATATCCTATCAGGGAGCGCAAAATAAAACAAGCTCCTGCCTTATACAGCCGGGGGGGGGGGCAAAGAAAAGACGAAACAAAGCAATACAAAACAAAGCAAACAGACAAGCAAAAACTAGCTTTCAAATATATGAACCTTTTTTCGGTTTTATTGTTGTTATTTTCATTATTTTTCTTTCTTTTATTATAAATTTTGCTAGCTTGCTTGCTTGCTTGTCATGCTTGTCAGAGACTTAAGAGATATGTGGCCCCCCCCCCCCTAATTTTTTTTTTTTTTTTTAATACTCTAGTACCGCCTTCCATGCTTGTCTGCTGCGCTGGATTTCAGCCTTATTTTGTGATTCCAAAGTTAGTTTGGTCAGGCGTAGACTACAGTCGTTCAAAACCAAAGAGTTTAAATACGAAGAGTGCTCAGTCTCGAAATAAAGCACGCGTATATATTGTGGTACATGTCGATCGGCCGAGGGAAGGTTATAGTCTTTATCAAGATGTTTTATTTTTTATTTTCCTTATTTTTTCTTCTTGTTCTGTACATCGCTTTTGGTAAAGCCTAAAGGGCATAATCTTGATATTGTCCCTTCAAATACAAACTTATGTCCCAAAACAGATAGGAATTAACTCTAACTGCACCAGGGAGGAGAGGGAGAGAGTTGGGAGGGGGAGCTAGGAGAGATGTTTGTATTTTTGTTAAAGTTATTTGCTGTGAAATTTCTATTAATATTTATGTGATGGGGGGGGGGGGTGGTCCAAACATGTTCCCTGATATTAAGCTCTATATGAGCAAACACTGCGATATCTGACGGGAATGTCGAGAAAAGTATTTTTAAAAATAAATAAAATGATATCTTTATTTTTCTAAATCAGAATATCTCATTTGATATCATGATTTATGCAAATTATAGGGATTATAGACCTATAATGTAAATTTATTGGCCTTATTCTGTTAAAAGTCAAGACAGAAAATGCTTTATCAAAATGAGCTTGAGTGCGAGCAATTCCTCATATAAAATATAAAGATTAATTAAGAGTGGCGTATCCAGGAATGCACGTGCCCCTACGTGCCAGTCAAAAACCAAATCTGACATAAATTATCTTAGTTACACATCGAATGAAAGGAAATGTGTGCCCCCCCCCCCCCCAGCACAGAAAGAACATGAAAAATGTGATAACTTTTGTTTTGCTTGCTTGTCCGAAAATTCAGAATAGAAGGCATCTGATATTTTGCTTGTCAGAAAATTATAGAGGAAAACTGGACCCCATAAAATCTGATAACCCCCCCCCCCCCCCCCCCCCCCCGAGCAACTTTTGGAGGGCTGGCGAGAAGAAAAAAAAAATACGAATCTCCCTTCAAGCAGTTCACAAAATTTGACAGCGCTGCAATTTTGCCCCCCCCCCTTTTTTTTTTTTTCTTTTTACTACATCCTGCATTCGCCCCTATCATGAACTGTCAGTGTCAGACTCATATCCATAATAGGGTTCAGAAGCCCCCTCCCACTACATTGTCGGTCTCTCGGGGCTGTCAGTCTCGTTGGCTGAAGCCAAAGTAAACGACGATCAGCACGCAAAAAACTTTGATGAGCCAAGTTTGAGGAGAACACCTTTGGCAAACTGACATATAGTTCCATCGGCAACGCCACCACCTCGATCGGCATCGCAGAGGGGAAGACCTAGCCTAGCTAGAGCTAGACACCTTGTCGGTCACTATTCAGCTCAGCTATTCCATTCTGCTTGCATGATCTAACATCAGTCATTTGGCTAGGCTTAATTCGGTGATGGGACATTGATTATATGAATTTATTAATTTAATACATTGAATTTTGCCTCTGGTACATTAGAAATATAATAGTGAACTGGAATTTAGTTAGAGTTTCTTCTAATACCGACTAGGCTGGGCTTGCCTTCGGGCGGGCGTACGTCTGCTACATGGTCGTCTGCTAGCGCACGATCTCATTGGATGTCGTCGATCTCACGTGATCGATACTACACGCCCACATTACGTCATCAATAACAACAAACGGTTTCACTTGTTATATGACAAATTATTTTTTTAGGTCAAAAGCATGCATATTCCCGGGGATTTATGGGGGGTTTGTTGGACTCATCGAGCCTTGGACTCATCGAACCCCTTCAGAGCTTGAAATTTCATGTAAATCAAATTTCTCATAATTTCAAATAAATACTAGGGGAATTAAAATCATTTCAAAATCCCTCTTTTCATGTGTTAACCTATGGGAGCTGGAAGGCCAAAAGCATGCATATTCCCGGGGATTTATGCGGGGTTTACTGGACTGATCAAGCCTTAATTATACCTTTTCAGAGCTTTAAATTTCATGTAAATCACATATTTTATATTTTCAAATAAAAACAATGGAAATTATAATCATCCTAACATTATAATCATCCTAAAATTCCTTGTTTTCGCGTGTAAACCTATGGCAGGCGAGACTTTTTTGGTCAAAAGCATGCATATTCCCCGGGATTTATGTGGGGTCTTTTCAAATTTTTGAGCCTTCACTAAGCTTTTTCAAAGCCTCAAATTACATGTAAATCACATGTTTTATATTTTCAAATAAAAACTATGGGAATTATAATCATCCTAAAATTCCTTGTTTTCGCGTGTAAACCTATGGCAGGCGAGACTTTTTTGGGGTCAAAAGCATGCATATTCCCTGGGATTTATGCGGGGTCTATTCGACTAGTTGAGTCTTAATTATACATTTTCAGAGCTTTAAATTTTATTTAAGTCACATTTTTCCAAATTTTAATTTAATTCTGTGGGAATTATAATCATTCAAAAATCCCTGTTTTTGCGTGTTAACCTATGGGAGCTGGAAGGCTAAAAGCATGCATATTCCCGGGGATTTATGCGGGGTCCCTTCCACTTTTTGAGCCTTCATTAAGCTTTTTCAGAGTCTCAAATTACATATAAGCCACATTTACACTTAATTCAAGGAAATACTAGAGGAATTATAATCATTCTTAAAATCCATGTTTTCACGTGTTAACCCTATGGAAGATGACTCTGTCAAAAAGCAGGCATGATCCCGGGGATTCATGGTGGCATTTATTGACAATAAAGGTTCAAGAAATGTTTTTTGAACTATCCATCCTTTCTCTCGTGCAAAAATCAGATTTGAAAAAGCTAGAGTAACATATGAAATATCACGAAAAAATGAGACATCTTTTCACGTGTTATACCTATGGCGAACGTATTTTTCCGAGTCTTTTTTAACACAGCAATTTACGTCTGCCGAATGTTTGTCGGTAGTAGGTGAGAGTAATCTGTCTTGATACTATTAAAAGTCTTTGTTCAAAACTATTATCGAAGAATAAGGATCCAAAATATATTCAACGCACGTGACAAACATTGTAGCTCTCAAAAGCTGTATTTAGATTAACGACCAGCGTAGAGGGCTAGCGCGCCGGGCGGACGTGTTTTTCACAGGCTCTCTCAGATCGGTTGATTTTGGATAAAATTTTACACTTCACACTGGAAATACAAACTTTTCTTTTGGAAATTGGTTTCACTGGATAAAGTATTTTGGATTCGCTCACTTTTTTGGAATAGCTTCTGCTGGAATACAGAAAAAGGTAAGCAAACAAAATCTGGGCTTTGACCGCACCTACTAATACACTAACGCACGGCAGGAAACAAATTTCCCGCCAATTCCTTAACACCCAATCATGACGAATTCCGCCCCCGAAGTCGACATATTCAACCTAGATGAGGAAGTCCGGACTGTCACGTCCGGCAAAAAACGCCAAAATAAGAGGAAACGTGAAGGAAGTCTGACTGTAGAGAATCTCTCCCTCAGAACGGACTCCTCGTCTAGCACAGACTCAGACATTCCAAATACTCATTACAGAACCCCCTCTTCTAACCATAACACCTCCACCCATAGTACACAACATCACCTGAAAATCCTAATAGTACCAATAGATAAGACCAAATCCCTAAAGAATGTAAATCCGATATCTGTTGCTAGGTCAATCAGAGAATGCGTTGGGCAAACCCCAGTCGATTTCATTAAACATACATACTCTGGAATTCTGGTACAGTGCAAAAATCAAAAGCAACTTAGAAACCTGAATCAAATTCAAACAGTTGGGGGAATTCCAGTAAAAATACAAGAGAAGGTCCTTGGCGTAAAAGGAGTTATTTCAGGAGTCCCCATAGATATGACCGAGAAGGAATTAGAACAAGAATTGAAATCCCAAAAAGTTGTTGCAGTGAAAAGAATGATGAAAAAAAAGAAAACAGAACAATGGAGAGGAAAACGAAACCAATCAAATTCCAGAGTACTATCCTATCAGAAGCGTCATTCTGACATTTAACAAAGAACAACTCCCAGAGAAGGTTTCAATGTGCTTCCAGACATTCAATGTTTCATTATTTATCCCACCTTTTTCTAGATGCTATAGATGTCAGATGTACGGACATGGTATTTCCCAATGCAGAGCAAAATTAAGATGTGTTAGATGCGGGGAATTTCACAATTTTGAAGAATGCCCAAGAAAAGAAAATCCAAAATGTGTAAATTGCGGAGAAGCTCATTCTGCCGCTTACAACGGCTGTAGAGAAGCTAAAAAAGCGAAACAGGTCCAGAAAATAAAATGTGAAAATAAACTGACTTACGCCCAAGCCACAAAGGCATGGACAGAAAAACAAACCCGTAAACCAAACTCAGAACAGGAAATAAAAAATACCACTGTCCAGGAACCCAATCAAAAACGCGATAAACAGCAAACACGGATACTAACTACAGCAGAAGTTCATGTGCCTCCCCCCAATTACGAAACCCCCACGAAAGTCGCTAGCACCCCCCATTATGAACAATCAACCAAAGTTCCCTCTTATTCCGCAGCCGCCCAGATAAAACACCAACCCCAAACCAGAGAAAACACAAATCTAACTGAAATGGAAACAGAAGATCCACATAGTACTGAAAGTGGCAATTTTTTAACAACTCATCGTAATGAACAGATAATGGAGTCTATTATACAATTAGTAATGCTTTTTGAAAAAGGTAAAACAGAAGTAGAAGTTCTTGAACTAGTTAGAGTAGCCGCAGAAAGGCTCATCAAGAAAAGACTAAATGACGCACAACTTCATGGCTGGAGCTAATTGCGTAATTACCATGGCAATGCTTTCCATACTACAGTGGAATGCACAAGGCCTGTCCGCACACGGACGAGAACTCGTACAATTTCTTGACTCTAATAACAGATATTATAACGAAATAATACATTTGATTTGCATTCAAGAAACCTGGTTTAATGACACCAGGACCTTATACATTCCAGGGTATACATGTATTGCAAAAAATAGAAAATCACAATATCGAGGAGGTTGTGCCTTTTATGTACACGATTCTGTTCCATACGGCTTTTCGATTCAAGATGAGACAGAGTTGGAGTTACAGTCTGTAGATATTTTTATCGGAGAATCTGTGTTTCGAATTGTGAATTTTTATAACCCATGTAAACAATTAAATGAAAATATAATGCAAGAGTTAAAAGAAAGTGTACGGAAATACAATAAATATATTATACTCGGAGATTTCAACTCGCATAGCACTTTATGGGGAAGTGATAAAACAGATCATAATGGCCATGTCATTGAAACCTTCATTAATGAACAAAATAGGGTCATTCTAAATAATGGGGACGGTACGAGAATGGATCCTAAGAACGCAAAAATGTCATGTTTAGACCTGACAATTTCATCCCCTTCTTTATCCAGTAGATGTGAGTGGCGCGTCATGCAAAATAATTTTGGTAGCGACCACTATCCAATCACTACTCATATCACTCTGGATACAACCCTTACCGTTAATAAACGGCACGAACCCTCAAAAGAGAGATGGTCTTTTAAACACATGAATTGGACACTTTTTACAGAAGAGTGTAGAAGTATTTTCCAGGATGAATACGTTGACCCAGACCCAACAAAGCTATATCTTTATTTCATTTAAAAAATGACGGAAGTTATTCAGAAAACAACTCCACAAAAGGGTAAAAGGAAACGAATCCCGATCCCATGGTGGAACAAAATGTGTTCAGATAAAATCAAGGAGAGAAATAGAGCACAAAAAAAACTTTATAGAACTATATCAATTGAAAATTTGAATGACTTTCTGAAGAAAAAAGCAGAGGCGCAGAAATTTTTACGTCAATGCGAACGTCAATACTGGCATGACTTCTGTGAGAAACTCAACCGATTTGTGCCGGAATCAAACATCTGGTCTTGCATCAAAAGGTTAAATGGTTTACATACCAAAACAAAGAGAATACCTGTATTGAAAGAGAAAGAAAGGGTTATACAGGCAGACCAAGAAAAGGCAGAGATACTTGGAGCATTCTTTCAATCAGTCAGTACAAAAAACCCAATACAAACAGATAAAAGTCAAGATAGCCTAGAAAACAAGGTACTAACAGTTGACAACAGTAAAGAACATGTTTTGAACGGGAATTTCGGACTGACGGAATTTAATAAAGCCATAGTAAATAAAAATAATACAGCTCCCAGGAAAGATAAAATACCATATATTGTATATCAAAACTTACCGAATAATGCAAAAAAGTATGTACTACGTTTGATAAACTTAATTTGGGAAACCAAATTCATTCCGCCCCAACTAAAACATTCTATATTGATCCCAATCCTAAAACATAACAGTAATCCTATAGTGATATATCTGCATATAGACCTATTGCTTTGTCATCATGCCTGATTAAAATCATGGAAAAGATGATCAAATCAAGGATTGATTGGTATTTAGAGAAGCATGAGTTTTTCCCTTCATTCATGAGTGGTTTCAGAAGAGCACGTAGTGTAACAGATAACATAGTGTAGGGGCTCAATATTGCTGCATGGGTTCTAACTCCAAGACAGGACAAGTACAGGTTGAGCTGTTACTCTCTTGAAATCTTATTCTCCTCTGCACTGGGTGTGGCCCAGCCCTGATTTATTATTCATTATTCATTATAAAATCAACCAATCAACAAGTGAAATTACTCAATATTCATTACAAAATCAACCAATTAACAAATGAGGTGAAGCAGAGTTTGCAGGAATTCTATAACAAAGAAAAGGATCAACTTGAGAATGTAAAGCAATGAAGGAGGAATGATGATAACAAAAGCAAGAGGATGGAATGTTAATAAGAGCAATTCTGAAAGGCTAGTACAGGTGGAACTAAGGTTACAAGAGGTGAACATTGGCTTTTAAAAATAAACAGAGTAAAGATCATTAACCTTGATCACTTGATCACAGTAGCATCTAATAATATGTACAAAATAGTTCTCCACATAATATTCTTTCCCCGAAATAAAATGTCCTCATTTTAGAATCTCAAGACAAAATTAACAAGAACTGTTCATGACATGTGAAAAAATCTTAACTACATAACATTTTCAAATCTGTAAATCACTTTCATATGACAAGTACTATTCCAATAGAATGTTTGGTAAATAAACTATTTTCATTTGATAAGACATGAAATTCCTTCTTCTTCTTTTTTTTTTAAAAACCATCTGTTTGTTGCACATCTAATCATTCAATTTTTTTTTTCAAAATAAATTCTTTTTCTAATAAACGTGAGATACTACATGTACATTGTAATATTTTGAAGTACAACAAACTTGGCAACAAAAGAAATGTTTTTTTTTATCAGGTCTATTGGACAAAATACATGTAAACAATAAAACGGATTTTTTTGCACTTCACTATAAAGTTCAAATTTAATGAAAGATTTACGCTTGCAAAACATTTTTCTTTTGTTCAGACAATAATAAATTCCATCTCTAAGGTGCATACAGACTTAATAAGCCTTTCAAGAAGAATTGGATTTCACATTTTGTAAAATTACATATTGATCCTACACATGTATATATATACATTTAAGTCATCAAACATTGAAACAAATTCAAGCTATAATACGAATATTGCATCAATTACCAATTTATACTTTTCAATGAGCAACTATCATGAATGAAGAAAAATTTATCTAAATTCACCAAAGATATCTGAAATAAAAATACTTTTTTTATTTTTAACCTCACAAAAATGCAGTTTCCATTTTCGTATGTAACTGGGAAATAACGTTTGTGACAATTGCCAGTATACAGTTTATGTCTATATCATGTTATCATATCAATCATAATATCTCATATCATCATATCCATTAAAATATCTTAAAATATCACACACATATACTAATTATGTACAAGCAGTTAACTTCAAGGTGTGCAAACTGGTACTGCTATCTCACATTAAAATAATATTAAAAAATGACTTCTTTTTTTCTACTTTTCAACCATGTCATGGCTGTATATTCCTCAATTTTCTTTGTCAAAAGTTCTTTCATACAGATTAAGTGTAAATTTAATATCCTGAGAAAAAAATACTGACTTCTAATATTTGTATTCCATGCAATATAAATAAGCAACATTTGAACGATCAATTCAATCCTAATCAGTTTGTCATAATCATGTAGATGGTACTGTAACATCATTGCAATAAACTATATTTTATGACGAAACAAATTTTTATGACAAAATAGGCACACATTTACATTCAAAGACTAGAATAAATTTCTCATAACTGTTGGGATATCGAAGTTTAGAAATAATCATTATTGAATCACTATCGAAATATAAATCTTTGAAATTATCAAATGTGAAAATTAATTTCTCCTTTTTTTTTCTTTTGGTTGTTGTAATTTGGTGGTATCTGTAAATATCAAATATATATCAATTATACCAAAAATACATGTATCAATAAATCAGAATAATATTATTTCACGAAATTACTACAAACATGTAATACATCACAAATGCATTAAAGTGTCCATTTCACTCATAATGATAAACGTCTAAATACTATAGTTTCGCTTTTGAATCCATGTCCTTTTCACTAATCCTGCTTATAACAGTGATCATACAGTAATTCAATTCTGTCGAGTCGACGTCCATGTCGCATATTGTTCCAATTTTCAAACATGAATATGTCGTTTCACACAATTTCATTATTTCTCTGATCTGTTGCTGTCCCAGTCAAATTAAAAGTAACTGCTGGAGCTGTCCATCATGTTGATTCTCTTGCACTTCACTAATAATTCTAATAAGTCTATCCATTAGTGATCCTCGCGCTAATTTGTTCATCCAGTTTTCAAATATTGTAAGAATCATTTACATTAATTGGAATAAACATTTATTCACATCTGAAATCCATCAAATCTTGGTGGTTTGACAATAGCACGTCCTGAACGCGTTTTGTAGCCTGTTGATTGTTGCGAACCGTCTGGATTACTGGGTTGTTCTGCTCTAGTCTGGGATGATGCTCGAAATGGAGGAGGAGGAACCTGGCGTGTGTTGGACAGGTCTGGCATCACCGGGCGTGATGTTTCCCTAGACGTTGGTTGGTGTTCAGATGATGTAGGCATCTGTGGCGGAGTAGTTCCATCTGAGCCTCGTTGTGGATCATCGTGCTTTGAGCTTGAGGGTTGCTCAAAGTTGTCAGGCAAGGACTGTTCTGACCTCTGATCATGGGTAGTGTGAGTTTGCCTCTGCACCGGGTATGACGAGTGTGATTGTGGCAATTGGTCAGGATCACCTCTGGTCTTGGCAGTGGGTCAGACTGGTTTGACCATGATGAGTGGTCAAATTCGTCATGATGTGGCCTGGATTGGTCTGGCTGGTGATGAAGAGTGTTGGGGTTTGGTCTCTGCAGTTGGCTCGGTTGGTTTGACCTTGATGGTAGGTCAAATTCACCTTGCCTTTGACGTAGGACGGTTTCATCAGGTCCAGGATGAAGAGAGGATTGGCCTGGTCTCGGCTGTTGGTCTGGTTGTAGTTGATCTGGTCTCTGACGTGTGGGGGATTGGTCAGACACAACATGTGGTGTAGTTGCTTCTTCCTCGGGAAGGGACCATTCTATACTGAACGTCTCTTGTGGTTTAGCAACTGGTAGTGGAGAAGATGGAGTCTCATCTGATGTAGGTTGGGTGGAAGACTGTCTTCGTTGGAGTGAACTTCTCGATCGAAAGATTTTCAATCTGTTGTGGTGCACAACTTTTGTAGTCTTCTCATCATGGATATCTGATATCTTGTAGTTGAGTCCATCATTTGAGGAAGATATTACTTCAAAAGGTCCTCTCCAGTTTGGTTCTAGCTTGTTTCGGAGATTAACAGGATCATGGAGCCATACTAGATCTCCAATACTGTACGTGGTGAGTCGCATTTTCTGGTTGTAGTCATCTTTCTGTATTCGTTGAGCTTGCGACGTTTGTTGTTGGGCATGTGTAAATGCTCTCTTCAAGCGGCTCTGAAGACTAGTTACATACTCTTGTGGTGATGAGTATGATGGAGGAGGAACAGGACAGGTTACATTCAGTGGTACTCTGGCTTCTCTACCATGAAGAATGTAATATGGTGTCAGTCCAGTACTTGAATGCACGCTAGTGTTATATGCAAGTTGAACTTGGGATATATGGGAATCCCATTCACCTCCTTTGTCAGCAAGATATTTGGCTAGCTGGTCCTTGATTACTCTGTTGGCTCTTTCCACTAAGCCAGCTCCCTGAGGGTGGTAGGGAGAGGATCTTGTCTTTCTAATGCCAAGTTTTCTGCATAAGTCTTGTACCAGTCTGGACTCAAACTGTCTTCCTTGGTCGGTATGGAGGGTTTCAGGTACTCCGTGTTCTTTAATGTAGTCCTCGAAGAGGTGTTTGGCTATGGTCTGTGCCGTTTGATCTTTCATTGCGTAGATGTTGGTGTACTTGCTGAAATGATCAATGACGACTAGGATATAGTGGAAGCCTTTTCTAGAAGTAGGTAGCTCTGCTATATCTGCAAATACCTTTTGAAGAGGATGATCAGTGGTGATGTTGTGTAGTGGGGCCTGGTACTTGGGATTTGGCAATCGAATCGCCTCACATGCTGCACAAGTTTGGCAATAGTTCAGAATGTCTCTGTGCATAAATGGCCAAAAACAAGTAGATTTGGCTCTTTGAAGCGTTCTCCTGGTGCCAAAGTGTCCTGCAGCTGGGTCTCCATGTAGTTGGTTCAGGACCGTTGGGACCATGGACTGAGGTACTACAGCTTGTAACGTGACTTCGCCAAGGTTATTTTGTATCCGGCGGTAGAGGATGCCATTGGAGATGATCAGACGATGGTAGTCCCATAGGTATCGTCTCATGCGGGGAGATTCTCTGCGGATTTCTCTTGCTGTTGGTCGATACGCATCAGTCAAGTATTTGACTACTATCTGTATATCTTCATCTTGTTGTTGAAGTCTGCGTAAGTCAACATCTTGTCCCGAAAGACTGAAGTTGTCGGGTGGATCTGGGACTTGAGGTCTGGGTGGCACCGACTTGGACTGGTCTATGGTATGGTTTTCTCTCATGGCTCGACTGGATGCAGAACGAGTTTGCACCATATTGCACTCTCTTGGGGAGTTAGCTTCAGTGGATGCTGAACTGTTTCCTCGTACATCTATCTGGTTAACAGTCTGTTCAGGGGTTGAAGGTAGGCGAGATAGAGCATCTGCATGACTGTTCTGATGGCCTTTCCGATGTCTGATGTGGAACGTGTGAGCATTGAGTTCGATGATCCATCGAGCTCGTCGTCCAGAAACATCGTCCTGAATTGATACTTTGTTGTAACCAAGGATTGGTTGGTGGTCAGTGAAGATGGTAAACTCTTGACCTCGTATGTAGTGTCTGAAGTGGCGAACAGATGCAATAATAGCCCATAACTCTCTGTCATAAGTTGACCATTTCTGTTGGGTGGTGTTGAGCATTTGACTGAAGTAGGCGACTACTCTCTCTTTTTCTTTCTGTACTTGTGAGAGGACGGCACCTATGGCAGTAAGAGAGGCGTCTGTTGATAGGTTGAACTTGACTGAGAAATCTGGGTAAGCCAGTAAGGGTGGATTGGTAAGTGCCCTTTTTAGTGTGTTGAAGGAGGCTTCGCACTTTTCTGTCCAGTTGAACTTCATTCCCTTGTGGGTGAGATTGGTCAATGGAGATGCAGTCTTTGAGAAGTCTTTGATGAAACGACGATAGAAGGATGCAAGTCCAAGGAAGGATCTGACGTTGGTTGGGTTTTGTGGTCTCGGCCAGGATGCTACTTTGTTGATGTTGTTGGGATCAGGAAGTACACCATCTGCATTGATGACATAGCCCAGGTAGGTAACTTCCTTTTGAAAGAACTGGCATTTGGATGGCTTGAGTTTGAGACCGGCTTCTCTGAAGCGTTGAAGGACATCCTTGAGGTTGTGTAGATGGTCATCAAAGTCCTTTCCTAGTACAATGCAGTCGTCTAGGTAGATTAAGCAAGTGGACCAATGGAGGCCATGTAGTACTGCTTCCATGAGGCGTTGGAACGTCATTGGGGCATTTACTAGGCCAAAGGGCATTACATTGAAGTGATATAGCCCTGTTCCTGTGGTGAACGCCGTCTTTTCTTTGTCCTCAGGATTGAGTGGGATCTGCCAGTAACCGCTCGATAGGTCCATAACGGAGAAGTAGGTGGAGGACGATAGTGCATCAATGGAGTCGTCTTGCCTCGGAATTGGATGTGAGTCTCTGACAGTGACAGCATTTAAGGCACGGTAATCTACACAGAATCGGAACGTCTTGTCTTTCTTCTTAACCATTACGATTGGGCTCGCCCAGGGGCTATAACTTTCTTCAATAATTCCTCTCCGTAGTAGATCATCAACTTGTGACTGGATTTCCAATCGCATAGCTGGCGAGGTGCGGTACGCTCGTTTACGGATAGGGACATCCGTTGTTGTGTCAATATGATGGTAGGCTGAGTTTGTCTGGCCAATGTCATCAGATGACGAACTGAAGACATCATCGTAGATCGAAAGTAGTTGTTTCGCTTTCTCTCGTTGACTCTGAGTCATATCTGAAGAAGGAAGCATAGATGATACTTTGAGTGATGAGTTGTGTTTCTGCGTGCTTGCAACAATACTATCCATTACCTCATACTCTTCTTCTGAATTGCCTGTCATAGAGTAAAACTGGCCAAGATTGGTTTCAGCTGGTATATCTACCGCTTCTGGTGAAGGGTTGATGAGTCGAATGAGGATGAGGCCATCCTGTGGTCTAGAGAGAGATCTAGCACTAACAACATTGAGGTGCTGTTGAAGTTCAGGTTCGAAGATACCATCATAATTGGTGGGTATGATGTCAGCTTGCATAGACAACAATCTACCTTGGACATGTGTCTCGCATGAGGGAGGAATGACTACTTTTCCCACTAGAGCTACGTTGCACTTCAAGGGGGTTTGGTATTGATGCTTGCTCACAAGAGGTATATTCACTCCTGGCATGCTGAAGGTTGTCGTAGAGACTGAAGCATCATTCTTCCAAAAGAAGTCCCATCCGATTATGGTTTGGTGGGTGATATTTCTGGCAACCATGAATGTATGTTGTCTGGTGGTGTTCCCCAGATGTAAGGTTGCATCAACTGTACCAAGAATGTCTATGGAGTCTCTCGTAACCGACGTGGCAGCTATGGCTGTCTTGATGAGAGGACTTCTCTGTTGTTTTGGGATAGATTCCCAAAAGTCACTGCTAATGAGCGATGTATAAGATCCTGAGTCTACATAGGCCAATACATACGTATTTTCCAAGATAACAGGGATGTAGGGTGGTCTTTGTTCACTGGATGGATCGTGTTGTCTGTTAATGTGGGCCGCTGTAGAGGCAGCTGATGACTGGCCCCCGTCACCAACTAGCGGAAGTTTTCCGGCCTGTTGTCAGCAAAGTGGACATGACGACTAGGGAGAGTATACTCTTGGTGCTGCCTGTCGCCTCTCCTTGGCTGGGAGTATGGCTGGTTGTCAAATCCATCACTTGCCTCTCTATACCCATGTGAGTATGTATTCTGAAAACGTTCATCTGGTTGGGGATGATGTTGATAGAGATGGGTTTGCTGTGGACTCGGAGATCTGCGACGATATTCCGGTCGTGGACTAGGAGATCGAGAGGGTTGACCCTGTCTGTGATGAGGTGGGTATCCAGCTTGAGGGCTAGATGAGCGATAGTTTTGGCCATGCCTGTAGTCATCTTTTGAGGTATATCTTGGTTGAGGGCTTGGTGATCTATACCTGCTCGTACTTTGTCTATCAGATTGCCTGTGGTCATAGTGTTGGGAATATCTTGAGTGAGGGCTGGGTGAACGAGGGCGGTTGTCTCTCGTGTTGGAGAATCTCCTTGGGTGTCTCGACTGCTCGTCCCCTGCCTTGCCTTGATCTTGTGTAAAGTTCAGTTTATCAAATTTCCTTTCCAACTCATCCAATCGTTTGAGTAGCTGGAAGTAAACCACATCTTGCTTAGTTTCAGTTGACGCTACAGTGGTGCTTGTTGTAGGAGCGAGCTGTTCACTTGCTCTTTCCACTCGAAGGGCGATATTCAGTGCTTCGGATAGAGTGGTTCCACCCATCTCGTGTATCTTTACTTGTAACTTCTGGTCGACTCCTGCGAGGAATCTTCTGAATGATTCACCATCCTTGGCTTCCGCATCATATTTGGGGAAAGCTTCTCCAACCATAGTAATGATGGCTGATGCATAAACCTCCAGTGGCTCGTTTGGTAGCCGCTTTCGTGCTGTAATGCAGGATCTAAAGGTCTGCATGTACTGTGTTCTACCGAAGACTTGGGAAAGTTTTTCTTTGATTTTAGCAAAGTCTTTCTTGTCTGATTCCGAGAGACCTTCCCAAATGATGAAAGCTGGTCCAGATAGTCGTGCTGGTAAGAGAATGTGTCTTTGTTCAGAGGCAGCAGGAATAAATTCTGTTGCGAGTTCGAAACGTTTTATCCACTGGTGAAAATCTTTACCCTCTTCACCGGAGAAAATCTCAGGTAAGTCCATTCTGAAAGTACTCATTGCAAATGAGCTTAGTGAAATGTTCCTGACTGCTATAAACTGATTGCAGAATTCACAACATTAACAGTAGGTTGATGCAGTTTTAAACATCTCAAGATGTAGGGAGAATTAACAAGATTTCTTGAAAAATGAGGTAAGTTGTCACTATAACCTCCAAGATTGCTAATAGCACAATTATTGGAAAATGAAGTAGGATGTTGCTGCCTTCTAATAAGAAGCAATATATCACTGACTACAAACTGAAGAAGGATGACATCAACTTCGAAGACAAGCAATAGGTAAATATTGAAAATTGTTGTATCGAGTGCTTAAAAGAACAACAAAAATCAGCCAAGATGAACACGCCAAATCATGTAGATTGAAGAAGGGTGTTGACTGAAATTAAACAGGATACTTGAATGGTGCTTGTAGCTAGATGACAGTAATTACTCACTCAAAAATGATGAAGGGAGAATTAACTTTAATGCTTACCAAGCTGGTCAAGAAGAAGGGAGATTCACAAGAAGTAGGGAGATTCACAAGAAGTAGGGAGATTCACAATTTCTGCCTGTAAAACACTTCATTCTGCAAAACTTGTCTGTAGAGTTGGAGCACCGCTGCTACCAGTTGTAGGGGCTCAATATTGCTGCATGGGTTCTAACTCCAAGACAGGACAAGTACA
The DNA here is from genome assembly GCA_025618425.1 of Heliocidaris tuberculata. Taxonomy (NCBI): domain Eukaryota; kingdom Metazoa; phylum Echinodermata; class Echinoidea; order Camarodonta; family Echinometridae; genus Heliocidaris; species Heliocidaris tuberculata. The sequence continues at coordinate 25,681,021 of CM046848.1, forward strand.
GGTTGAGCTGTTACTCTCTTGAAATCTTATTCTCCTCTGCACTGGGTGTGGCCCAGCCCTGATTTATTATTCATTATTCATTATAAAATCAACCAATCAACAAGTGAAATTACTCAATATTCATTACAAAATCAACCAATAAACAAGTGAGGTGAAGCAGGGTTTGCAGGAATTCTATAACAAAGAAAAGGATCAACTTGAGAATGTAAAGCAATGAAGGAGGAATGATGATAACAAAAGCAAGAGGATGGAATGTTAATAAGAGCAATTCTGAAAGGCTAGTACAGGTGGAACTAAGGTTACAAGAGGTGAACATTGGCTTTTAAAAATAAACAGAGTAAAGATCTTTAACCTTGATCACTTGATCACAGTAGCATCTAATAATATGTACAAAATAGTTCTCCACAATAGTAAACCTAGAAAATGATATCCAAAAGAGTATAAATAACAAAGAACATACTTCGGCAGTTTTCCTAGATATAGATAAAGCATACGACACGGTATGGACAGGCGGTTTAATACACAAAATAGAAGATATAGGTATACAAGGAAACATGCTCGTTTTTCTTGACAACCTTTTGAGAGATCGTACTTATCAGGTACGGGTTGGTATAATGAATTATCATCTGAATTCAAGATGAACAGAGGTCTCCCCCAGGGTAGTATTTTAAGCCCAACACTTTTTAATATCATGTTGAGAGATATTCCAACAGACTCGTCAGTTAAAATATCTTTGTATGCAGACGACTGTGCCTTATGGATCTCTGGCAGCAATATTTCTCATATTACCAAAAAAATGCAAATGTATATAGATGTTCTACAAAGTTGGTTCACCACCTGGGGCTTTCAACTCTCTCAAAAAAAGACTGTTCCTGTGCTTTTCACTAAAAGTACAAAAGCACATGAGGTAAACCTAACCCTAAACAAAGTACCTTTAAAATGAGAAAATACCCATCGCTTTTTAGGTATAATATTTGATAAAAAACTCACTTGGATACAGCATATAGAGAATATAGCCACCAGATGCAAAAGCAAAATGAATATTTTAAGATGCTTAACAGGCACCTCATGGGGAAGTTCGTCTAAATCTCTAATGATGGTATATAAAGCCTACATAAGACCGCTCATAGACTATGGATGTGAGGCCTATGACAGTGCTTCAGAAAACGTAAAGAAAATACTAGACTCTATTCAATACCAGTGTTTAAGGATTTGTGCAGGTACTCTACCCTTAACATCTCTGGCTTCTCTTCAGATTGAAATGGGAGAAATCCCCCTCGATCTGAGGAGACAACGGTTAGCCTTCAAATATAAGCATAGCATAGAAATGCAACCTAAACATCCAGTGTTGCCAAATATACAACCTTGCTGGCAGTATCAGTACATGAAAGGAAAAAAGTGTAATAAGCCTTTTGGTTATAGAACAGAGAACTCAAACCACCAACTATCGATAGAAAAATTCAAAATCCCCAACTTTCCCCCATGGTTGCTTATAGAACCAATTGTGTCAACTGATTTGAGTCGCCAGGTTAACAAAACTGATAATCCATTATTTTTACAACAGAAAAGCCTAGAGCTGATAAACACAAAATGGCTTTACCAACTCCACATATTCACAGATGGTTCAAAGCTCCCCCAAGAAGGACGCTGTTCGGCAGCTTTTTGTGTACCTGCTTTTTCTTATCAACAATCCAAGAGATTGTCAAACGGTACATCTTCTTATAGAGCTGAATTGGCGCCCCTTATATTATAGGGCGAGCAAAAGAAAAGATTATCCGTCGACTATACGACTGGGATGTGTAGGTCTTAATGAAGATCTAGCCAGAATGAGATTAAACCCAACGGGACATTGCAGTTCATGCCCCGTGATAGAAACTGTTGAACACTATATGGCAAAGTGCCCGAGATATATTATAGAAAGAGCTATGCTCCTTTCTGAAACAAATTGTATTAACCCTAAAGAGATTCAAGGACTTTTAAAATCAACAGATTCAAAAAAAAAAAAATGCAGTTGTTCGTTTCGTTCAAAGAACGAAACGTTTTGACCAAAAATGAGCATCCTTAACGAGATGCAGAATACACATCCGAGTGTTGTTGTTTTGTCTTTTTTTAGCAGTTGAAAACAACTGAATAACCACAAAGGTTAAACAAATATGTGTATGTAATATGTATGCATATACATTATGGATAAGGGTATTTCATGTTTTGTCTCATCACAAGAAATTTTTGACCCCAAAACGGTCATCTATGAGGAATATAGAATACAATTGCAAACCCCTTTTAACTTGATTTCTTTTTCAAGTATAGACAGTAATATCCCACTGAAGGGGGCATTACAGTTATAGAATTCCATATATTAATAGACCCTTTTCTTTTAAAAGGATCAGGAGTATTTTACGCGTACAGTGTATGTGTATTATAAGTCTGTTACCTATGACAGGCATATCATAATTATGGAAAATAAGTCTTTTCCATGTTTCAGGCTTGTCTTGAAAACTTTTTGGTTTGTTGAGTAGTTTTTATTTCTATCTGTATCTTATTAAGATTAACAGCACCAAGTTCATTAAAAGCCCATATTTTGTTTGCTTATGTTTTTCTGTAAATGTAAAAGTAAAGGTCAGTGCACTTGCTATAAATGTTTGTTATTAAATTCCTTTTGATAGAAATGCGAGATTGCGCGAAACCAATTTCCTCGGAAAAGAACCTTCTTTGATTTCCTTGATTTTGTTTATTCTTTTCCTTTCGAGTTTCAAGATATTGAGGTATCCCAAAGGGAGCCCCCTGTCTGCACCCGAGAGCTAGAGACATAGGAAACTTGTTTCCGAGAAACCTTCGTACAAATCACGAGCAGGTTTGTCAGGACGGTGCCAACTTAGAACCGACAGGACTCGGTAACATGGCATGATACTATTTTATCTTTAAACAAAAAATATATATATATATAATAATAACTTTTACCAAAAAAATACATTAAAAAAAAGAGAGAAGTCAATTATATTATTTAAATGATTAAATTTTTGTTTAAAAAAAAAAAAAAAAATAGTTGGTGATAATAGTCAAAATTGACTGATTGCCATAAAACACTAATCAACAACAACAACTCTGGTCCATGGTTCGTTCGTCGATTCAACATGGCGGAGAATTCTAGCCAGCAATGTGAACGATGCGGAGGATCATCGATTGAAACACCGCTTAATTGCAAGCAGCTCATAAGTGTGAACTACCCTGGTGTCGTAAAGAATCCTTCTAAGATGTTAGAAACACTTGGTGGAGAAATGAAATTGACAAAGGTTGGTTATTAGTGGTTGTTCGAATCCATTGAAAGTTGTATTCCGCCTGTAGGCTTTAATAGCATTATTCATGTTATTGCATCGGACGGTCGCGCTGCCTGCGCCCCGGCCCGGGCCCGGTTCTGCGGGCGAGGATTGCAGTAGTCGTGGCAGTGTCGCGGTTACAACCGACCGTCAACCACTCAACCCTGGCCTTGGCCTTGTAGAGTCAAGGATTGTAATTCCGAACAGATTGTATTACCGAACGTGTACAGTTAAGCGCCTAAAATGGGTTTTCATACGCGTGGGATTACGCGTATGAAAACCACACTATTGAAACAAAGGTTGTGTTTTTTTCCTAGCTATACGAGCTCTGTGGCTTATCAATCTGGTATGACCACTAGTCTATAGTATTACGTGGTGTGGTACTGGCCACAGAGCTATACAGCCCATGCCTATACAGTATACTGTGTGTGGAGGAGGATATCAACCAAAAAATCTAGATCTAAATATCACCATTTCCCACATACTGTGAGCCATGCAAACCACACCACATAACTATAGTGGTCATATTGACCACTACGCGGGACGAATGCAAAAATACTAGTCATTTTCTATCGCATGTACTTAAGGTATGGGGGGAAAAGTAAGATAAATGTTTAAAATAGTTCCTTTCAAATTCAAAATCTCTTTCCTACCTTAAAGGGGAAGTTCACCCCGAAGATACTTGAGTTTAAAAAATGCAGAAAAAATGAAGAAAAATATTAGCGAAAGTTTGGAGAAAATCCGTTAAAGAATAACGGAGTTATGGACTTTTGAAGTTTTGATTTTGTGACGTCACATGCGAGCAGCTCCTCCATTATGTAATGTGATAAATATTCCATAAAATACAGTTTTCTCAGAAAATTTAGAATATTTTCGTCTGTGCATTTGATATATTGTCAGAAATGTTATTCAATACTAGATTCTGAAAAGAAACAATATTAATTTATAGTGGAACGTAAAAAAAATGCGAATATATGGAATATTTATTACATGACCAATGGGCAGCTGCTCGCATGTGACGTCACGAATCCAAAACTTTAAATACTCATAACTCTTTTATTATTTGACCGATTTTCATCAAACCTTCGCCAATATTTTTCTTTATTTTTTCTGCATTTTTTAAACTCAAGTAATCTTCAGGGTGAACTTTCCCTTTAAATGGCCGTTAGGAAAAACTTCTGATATTTCCAGCAATATCCAAAGTCAAAATCATGTCCAAAACCTAAGAAATCCCCGCCAATTTTTCTCGCGATCGCATGTTGTTTTCCAGCTTTCGATGTTTTTAGACTAAATCGGCCAATAAAATTTTGTCTACAACGAAACTGGGTATCGCGTGCACATCGATCTCTACGATCGCACACACACGGAAAATCGGGACTTACTTGTGCGCGATAGGAACCGAACTTTTAACGACCGAATTTTTTAGCGCGAGATGTCAGCGCTCGCGGCGATCAGGAAATATACACCGTGACCTGCGATACCCCGTTTCGCCAGAAGTGACAATAAATTACGGATTTCATTTTTGAAATTATCTTTTCCAACATCGGTGAGTTGAATTTATTGTATTTCATGTATATGTTGGTGTTGTTTTTTGTAAATTAAATGCCGATTATGAGTGAATGTTGGTAACTTTTGCGCAGTGGTGTTTTGAAAGTGTCGAGGTGGATGACTGCCTAGAGTCTACACACGAAGTATAGTAAAGTCGCTATGAGTGATGCAAACCACCCTCGGAGTTTGCTATAGATCTAGGGGTTACCTTCCAGGCCAGGATCAACTCAAATATCAATCAAAGATTGTAAAAAATGAATGAATAAAAAAAAAAAAATCCACAAAATCGGCAGGTGTGATCGGGTTTTTTTTACCTTTCATATGTAACTTGTATATATGGGACTACACCAATCTTTATCTTGCATGTGTAGTCCCATATATACAAGTTACAAGTGCAAGGTAAAAAAAAACCGATTACACCTGCCGATTTTGTGGCTTTTTTTCTTTTTTATTCATTCAATTTTTACAATCTTAGTTGATCCTGGAAGGTAACCCCTTTAGCAAACTCCGAGGGTGGTTTGCATGGCTCACAGTCTGACAGTATGTGGGAAATGGTGATATTTAGATCTAGATTTTTTGGTTGATATCCTCCTCCACACACAGTATAGGCATGGGCTGTATAGCTCTGTTGCCAGTACCAGATTGATAAGCCACAGAGCTCGTATAGCTATCTTTTTCCCATAGGTTTCACACGTTCGGAAATACAGTACCTTTTTCAAGGGACCAAAACGCCGCGTCGTTGAGAAGGGGTTCACTCGGAAGGGAATATTGTATTAAATCTACGTTGTCTTTTTAAAATTCCATCAACTTCTTTTTCTGTAGGACTTTGAGCATTCATTATGTAAGTTTGACAGATATTCGTTTGATATTTTATTTGCTATCGTTGATTTTCTGAAAAGTGTTCGGACACTGGATCCACTACCATACTATAGTTGTAGGATCACGTTTCGTAAAAACAACGCAAAACGTAAAAATCAAAAGGGGCTCGCAAAACGTTTTAAAAAAGCTGATGTGTTTTACTTTAACGTTAGGTCTCCTTTTTGTGGTGCATAAATGAGGTCCGCAGAACGTAAATCGCAAATTGTAATTCGTAAACTTGCAATTATAGTGTCAAGGATTGTATTACCGAACGTGTACAGTTAAGCGCCTAAAATGGGTTTTCATACGCGTGGGATTACGCGTATGAAAACCACACTATTGTCAAGGTTGTGTCTTTTTCCCATAGGTTTCACACGTTCGGAAATACAGTACCTTTTTCAAGGGACCAAAACGCCACGTCGTTGGGAAGGGGTTCACTCGGAAGGGAATATCGTATTAAATCTACGTTGTTTTTTAAAATTCCATCAACTTCTTTTTCTGTAGGACTTTGAGCATTCATTATGTAAGTTTGACAGATATTCGTTTTATATTTTATTTGCTATCGTTGTTTTTCTGAAAAGTGTTCGGACACTGGATCCACCACCATAAAGGATACGGTGGTGGATCCAGTGTCCGAACTTTTCAGAAAATCAACGGTAGCAAATAAAAAATATGCTAATACACACAAAACCTACTGAAGCCTATCCACCCGTTAAAGCTGTTGTTGAGTACAAGGTTATCTTCAGATAAGCTTGGGTTTTGTCTATTATTCAAAGAAGTGACAAAGACCTACATACAACTGCTGCATACAACATCACCTGGGTGGTGATTCACTAACAGCTAAAATTAATCCCAAATAAGAAAAAATCAATTTTAGGAACAATATCCATCCTAAGAGCGATATCGCTTTTAGTGACTGATTCACTAAGGTATTTGGGATTGATTCCAGCCTCTGAATTGATTTTAAGGTTGGGAGTGATCCGGATCGCTCCTAACAATCACAAACGGTCACTCCACTGCATGCCCGCCCGCGCCCCAACCTGGGCGCGGCTACGCTGTGCCTGCCTGCACGCCCATTGCCCTAGCCATAGGCCCTAGCCCTGTGTATGTCCAGTCGATGCGTGCGCGCAATTAATGCTGTAGCTAGGTAACGCGCACTAGCTACGCGCTAAGTAGAGAATTAGGTCGGGTGACTGAGGGGCGGTGACTGAAATTTGAGTACGTTGATTGGTTGGAATGAGTGCGCTCGTAAATATTCATTTGCGCTCATATATATTCATGATAAAATTGATTCCATCCTAAAAGCGATTTAGTGAATCAGTAAGGTGGAATTAATTTTAAGCTGGGAATGAAATCAATCCCGAAAATTGATTTTAGGAATGATATCGATCCCAGTTAGTGAATCACCCCCCTGTGCAAGAGTTGGGGTACCAAGATGGCTGCCATGTTGCATTGGTGGCTTTGGTGGTACAATAGTTTTTTATTATGCAACACCATATCCATTATGTACAGGTAAATGGATACATGTGTATGCACTATAGTGGTGGATACACTTTTCAGAAAATCCACGATAGCAAATAAAACATAAAACGGATATCTGTCAAACTTACATGTACATAATGAATGCTCAAAGTCCTACAGAAAAAGCAGTTGGTGGAATTTTAAAAAGACAACGTAGATTTAATACGATATTCCCTTCCGAGTGAACCCCTTCCCAACGACACGGCGTTTTGGTCCCTTGAAAAAGGTACTGTATTTCCAAACGTGTGAAACCTATGGGAAAAAGACACAACCTTTGTTTCAATAGTGTGGTTTTCATACGCGTAATCCCACACGTTTGAAAACCCATTTTAGGCGCTTAACTGTACACGTTCGGTAATACAATCTGTTCGGAAATATGATCCATGACTATACTATGACATCACAGTTTTTCATAGTGTTGTAACCCGTAAGTGAAAACCCGACCCGTACCGTCCCGTAAAATCCGATGATTTGCAGGCGGGACCCGCTGACCCACCGGTTTTAAACCCGCAAGTCAATTTACCTAAAAAAAAATATTATTGCTGCAATTTAGTGAGATCTGTGTACTTGGTGTGATTGTCTATCCGTACCATTGACAAAGGCTACAAACCATTTGATTTTTATTCGTTTGTTTGTTGGTAATCTGTCGAGTTAAATTGAATTCCAGCAGACAACACATTGCGACAGAGTTCATGCGAGGAGGATCGCTCTGTCAATCGACGAACTGGATCTGGAAGAAACCATACGGCCGACTCGTGATCGTACGCCCGTTGCATGAATGCACACTGGCTCGGGGCATGTCGCCGCGCTGCGCGCGCCCGCCGTATCGCAGCCAGAACGGAAGTGGTGCCGGTGTTGTCCAGATCCAGTTCAGTCACGGCGATTCACAACAATATTGAAAATTCTACCCCGTCTACAAAAGAATCACGACAGAAATAAATACCTGGATCATCATCATGCTACTTTAAAAAATCTTTTGATACTTGTGTATCTCCATATTATTTCCATATATGTTTTAGCTTTTCTTTCCAAACTTCTTAGTTGAGAGTTGACGTTACAAAATCAAAACACGAAGTTGAACTTGAAAAACACACCCGGGCGCGGCCGTACCGTATACCGTACTGTACTACTCTGCGCGTAGTGCGTAGTACATACACACACTGTCGACATGTGACAAGCGCTTCACAATGGGATTTCTGTTTTTGGCACATTCGATCGAAATCATCGAACGATCACGAGAGAGGTGTTTCAGAGGGGGATGTTGCAAGAAACTTGCAATCAATCGCAAGCCAATTTTACATCTTCAAATAAATCATAAAGACTTTCAATTTATTGTACATTTGTAAATTGCAATGGATTCCTCGGGTCTGCTTCTAACTTCTAAAAACATAAAGGAAAAAACTTATCTGCAACAGTTAAAATTGATCTACCAGTTGGAAATTTGTGATTGAAATTTGCAATCGATTGCAAATTTAAGTTTCTTGCAACACCCATAAAGTTGTTCATAAGTACAAATGACTTTTACGAACGACTGGAACATGTTCGTCTGTGCTTTACTAACATTTTCTTGTCAATGTCTTTATTTTAATAAACTTTTATGATATTTCTTTTTTTTAACGAAATACAAACATGATAATTTTCAATCAGACGTTCAGATTATCTCCATCAATTTTATTTTCTGCCGATGATTTAATTATTGATCATAATATGACAAGATTCAAGATGATTGCGATCTGTGATCATCATATTTATAGTTGGATCGTAATTGGGCTAGCCAACTTAGCCAAGTCGGCTCTGAGTGCGTGAGAGAGAGAGAGACAGCCACTGACCACGTGACTCATCATATAAATCAAGCGCTAGCTGCAAGGGCGAGCTTAATAGGCACTAGCGATGTAGTCGGTCGACCGCCGGCGCTGGCCGCTAGCAATTTGCGGATATATGCAGCAAGTATTTTGCCGAACTGTCTCAGTCTCACTTCGTTGTTCAGAAGACAAAAATACACTGGCAAATTTTTAGGAAATATCAATATCTCTAAAAGAATCCGTCACGTAAGAAACACAAGGTCCCAACTCCATTTCTTTTACCTTTTTAGTGTGTGTGTTTGGGAATATTTTTGTGTGTGTTTCGTAACTTTCTTCTCCCTTTTCTTTCATACTACGGTCTGCGGGTTGGAGAATGAGCTCGGCTCGGCCCGCAACCCGCGATCGGGGGCATCCCGGCAGGTTAACCCGTACCGCAATGGGTTCGGGTTACAGGACTAGTTTTTCAAAATGGCAGCCCCCATAGGATAATATCTAGCAAGGAATCTGCAAACTTTAGAGAGATTGTTCTCCTTACTGAGCAATCAAATAGTATTTTCAAGATATTTTGAACAGGCTGACAACTTTCCCACATGATCATCAGCTAATTGTCCCCGCCGAACGAAGTTCGCGAGGGGACTATGAAACGGGCTCCGTTCGTGTGTGCGTGTGTCCGTCCGTCCGTCCGTCCGTCCGTCTGTGTGTGCTCAAATGTTAGAAAATGCTACTTCTCCGTCATTTCTTGGCCGATTTTGATTCTGATTGTTTTATCTGATAGGGCTGGGTGGGGGCTTCCAAACTTCTACACAGAATTTTGAAATTCATTAATTATGCAAATTTATGCAAATTTATTCAAAATTGACGAAAAATGCTACTTCTCCTCTATTTCACATCGGATTTTGATTCCGATTGTTTTATCTGATAGGGCTGGGTGGGTAGTACTATGGGTGGGTGCTTCCAAACTTCTACACAGAATTTTGAAATTCATTAATTATGCAAATTTATGCAAATTTATTCAAAATTGACGAAAAATGCTACTTCTCTATTTCACATCAGATTTTGATTCCGATTGTTTTATCTGATAGGGCTGGGTGGGGGCTTCCAAACTTCTACACAGAATTTTGAAATTCATTATTCATGCAAATTTATGCAAATTTATTCAAAATGGCTGAAGGTTCATAATGTTTTCATGTTTTATATTTCAGTTGTATACATGCATTGTTGGTATTCTCTTCTTTTGCATGCAGTAACATTATTATTTTATTCACTAAAGTTTTTCACTGAAGTTTTAAGGTTCAGGCTAGTTAATTTCCACAGATCTGCACTTCCGGCGGGGACATTTATTACGCATTGCGTAATTTACTCATTCACTTGTTTTTATTGAGTTTCATTCTCCTTTAAGCAAGGAAATCGAAAGTTAGAATTTCTCTCGAAAGTTGAACCTTGCCTATTTCATACTCTTATCTTATATTTGGGGCGATAAATTTAAAGCGAACTTTAACATTTTTTAATGAAACTTATATGCTAGGGAGCAAAGGAATTAATATTGAACCTTTTAAAAACGCTATATATAATATATATATCCAGTCATGCCAAGATTGTGGCGCGAAATAAGGAAATCCTAAAGAAATATAAGACCGAGCATGTGACACCTGTTCTACATATTTTTTACAGAATAGCAGTGGAGGGATGTTCTTTTGATTTCTACATGAAGGGTGAATTAAGGTTGTTGTCCCCGCCGAACGAAGTTCGCGAGGGGACTATGAAACGGGCTCCGTTCGTGTGTGCGTGTGTGTGTGTGTGTGTGTGTGTGTGTGTCCGTCCGTCCGTGCGTCCGTCTGTCCGTCCGTGCGTCCGTCTGTCCGTGTGTGCTCAAATGTTAGAAAATGCTATTTCTCCGTCATTTCTTGGCTGACTTTGATTCTGATTGTTTTATCTGATAGGGCTGGGTGGGGGCTTCCAAACTTCTACACAGAATTTTGAAATTCATTAATTATGCAAATTTATGCAAATTTATTCAAAATTGACGAAAAATGCTACTTCTCCTCTATTTCACATCGGATTTTGATTCCGATTGTTTTATCTGATAGGGCTGGGTGGGGGCTTCCAAACTCCTACACAGAATTTTGAAATTCATTATTCATGCAAATTTATGCAAATTTATTCAAAATGGCTGAAGGTTCATAATGTTTTCATGTTTTATATTTCAGTTGTATACATGCATTGTGGTATTCTCTTCTTTTGCATGCAGTAACATTATTATTTTATTCACTAAAGTTTTTCACTGAAGTTTTAAGGTTCAGGCTAGTTAATTTCCACAGATCTGCACTTCCGGCGGGGACATTTATTACGCATTGCGTAATTTACTCATTCACTTGTTTATTTTGTCCACTTTCTTTGTCCATCATGTTCATAGTGAATGGATGGCCATGAAGAGCAACCAAGCTAGTTAACAAAGTCATTCAACCAAAACCATGCCTATTGTGTTTTACACAGGCAAATGTGCAAGGAGATATAAATGCACTAGTACAAAAATTACTATATTCTTTATGATGGAGGGGGCAAGTTTGAAATGATGGGTTTTTTTTCGGAATGACAGAAACAAGATTGTTTATTTTTCTGTTTGTTTGAGATGGCCGTTATTAAATAATTAATCATAACTTGTACAAAGATATTGCGATAATCTTCCATGGAAAATGTATATCAATTTTATAGCAATTTTGCATCACTGAATTTGTCTTTGAGATGGTTCCTGTCCCAAATCATACCTTCTCTTGGTCTCATCACTTCCTGCAACAAATCTCCTAAATTCTATGAAATTTCCGACCGTGTCGTTCCTCCGATGGGTGGTGATGAATTAAATAGTTGCCAACTAGTGATTTAGAAGTACATGTACTCTACATCATCTCTAAATTTTTAAAGAAATTTAGTTGCCAACTAACCCTGTCAGGTTTTATGAATACCATTTTGATCTGCATGTAGTTGCCAACTCGTATAGATTTAGTTGACAACTAGGGACCATTTAGTTGCCAACTAGTCTTTATAAATAGGGCCTAGTTGCAAACCTTAGTAAGGTTTTATGAATACCTACTAGTGCCTAGTTGACAACTAGAGAGCAATTTATTTGCCAACCAGCTTAGTAGGGTTTTATGAATATGGGCCATGGTGTTTATATCTCTTCTCCTTAGAGGTCGACTGCCGCAGAAATTGATATAAAGCACCACATAGGGATGGTTCCTTGGCCCCGTAACACAAAGGTTTGCAATCAATTGCAAATTTTAAACAACAAATTTGATTGGTTAGTAGTCAGCCTTTTTAAAAATATGTGCATGCAACAATGATCTTGATTGGCTATTGGAATTTTGCTATCGATTGCAAACCTTTGTGTTACGGGGCCCTGTCGTTGTATTTGCCCACACATCTTGTTCCCCATCATCATACCTTCACATGAAGCAGATGTTTGTTTTGGTCTGTTTATGGTAAAAAAAACTGCACCTTTTTCTTGCACAAGTGCATCTTACCTAGGGACTATCTTCATCATTTATGCCAAAAACAAAATTTCTGATTGAAAATAAAGTTGAATTTGAAGGCAAGCTAATTGATATGTTCATGACAAGCCATTCTGATAGGCTTTCATGGATATTTGATCCTACATGTACACGTATGGTGATGGAAATCGTGCAGGCTAAAAAATATTGTTCACCAAAAAAACAAAAAAAAAATTCTCTGATGCTTACAGTGTATGCACTTTCATTTTTCTGTCTTCCGTTGCAGGCTTTTAACGACGACCATGCACCCCTCTCTCTCAACTTCCAGCCCGATAACCCTTACTGTAAGCCAGCTCGAGGAGTGGCCACAAGATCTACATCCCTACTAATGAAGGTCAAACATAGGTACAGAAGAAGGAAAGAGTGCGAAGGCCTATGGACAGGTACCCAGGAAGAGATGGATGGGAGTTCAGGTAGTGAGAAATACTCTGCAGAGGTTCTCGGTGTCATTGGACAAAAATATGAATTTCCATGTAAGCAGAAAGTTTTTTATTTATTGGTAGTTGGACAGTATGTTGAAAGAGATTTTAAAGGTGCTTCATCCCTTTTACAGACTTACACAATTCCACAAAACTTTGCACAGGTTTAGTAGACATCCTGTAGATACTGCCTATGAAATTTCAAGGTCACAAGTTCTATAACTCCTTTGTAAGAAATGAAAATCTTGCTTTTGTCGCAGAGGGAGCTATTCAGAATCAGTGCAAGTAACAGTCAAAAAATAATTTTAAAAATTATGCGATTTCTTTTTCGAGGAGTTATCAATTGCTGTTATTACTTAAAAGCATATTATAATCCTTTTCATATCTGCTCAAGTTTTCCAATTATAATTATTTTGTAATTTATCACGTACTCACACAACTTCAACATTTAGGGCTGCAAAAGGGATGAAGCACCTTTAAGGATTCTTTCATTTCATATTTCCTGGTTTTCCTTAGTCAAAATCAGAAAGTTTGGGCCATTAATGTGAGGTTGCCATTTTGAAAAATTTCTGTTTGCTTACCATGTAGGTGTAATCAAAAAGGTAATTAGCATGTAATAACAGATGCTGGTAATTGCACATTCATCTTTTTTTCCGTAGGGCTCTGTGCTGAAACAATTGATCAAATGTGACCCTGGGTGTTTGGATTAGAGCCAAAAGTAGTAAAACAACAATGGGGCAAAATTTTACTGGGATTACTTCTCATGACCCCTCCCCCCAAAAAAAAAATTAAATAATTAAAAAAAATAATAATAATAGATAAATAAATAAAAAATAAAATGAATAAATAAATAAATAAATAAATTAATTAATTAATTAAAAATTAAAAAAAATTAAAGTAATCTTGAAAAATATTCTTTAAATAACTTTGCATTGTACATCCAAGAACAATACTACAACAAACACAGTGCTGATTAAAATTTGATTACTAAAGCAACTGGAGGTTATTAGCAAATATATCTTTGTTGGAATAGGAATTTCACCCTATCTGTTAGGTGTAGAGCCCTGTTTAACCTAAATACAGTTCATGTTTTTTCGCTATTCGAGCACAGAAAGGATTTACAAGCTTCTGTCTCGTGATTGTCTTGGAGAAAGGTAAATTTTATGTGGAAATATGTATCAACTACACCCAGTGTTTAACCCATTGAGTACAAAGCCCAAGATAATTTGGGCTGGAGTCAATGGAAAAGACATGTTATACCAAAATCAAGTAGTATCTCATGGTTTGATTCAGCCATTATTACATCCGACCTTCATGTATTTATATTCAAAAATAATAGCAGATGTATTCCAGCTTTTGAGATCTTAGGATTCTCATCATATTCCTTTCTTGTTCAACTTCTCGTATATGCAGTTTTATGTGACTTTCAATTCCTGCCATACAAACAAAAACCCAATGGAGAAGCAGAGAGCCTGATTGAGAAGATTCTCCCTTCGGCCGGTGAGGATATGAGTTATGTGGACAAAGACATTCCATCCTTCATGCTCCCTGAGATATTCTCCAAGTTTGACAAACCCATCCCCTACAATTACAAGGCAGGCCAGCAGCTTCGAGACTCTAAGCAGCAACATGAGACGGATTTTCATGCAAAACTCATCCAGCATGGGAGGCATAAGCGGATCAACTACGCCCATGTCGTGTCGACCATGGGCGATTTTGAGATTCCTAAGGATCCCCATCCGATTGCTGTAGAACAACTGGAAGCTCAGAAACCAGGAACTGCTACAGAGGAAATCAGAAAGGTAAGAATATTTCTTTCCTATCCATGAGATTATTTTGCGCACAAACAGCTCCATATACATGACACTGAATCATGTATGGTAGTGGATCGTATTACGGAACACTTTCAGAAAACCAACCATAGCAAATAAAATATCAAATGAATATCTGTCAAACTTACATAATGAATGCTTAAAGTCCTACAGAAGAAGAAGTTGGTGGAATTTGAAAAAGACAACATAGATTTAATGCGATATTCCCTTCTGAGCAAACCCCTTTCCAATGACACAGCGTTTTGGTCCCTTAGAAAGGGTATTGTATTACCGAACGTGTGCCCCCTATGGGAAAAGACACACAACCTACCCCGATTTGGGACCAACAGGGTGACGACTGGGGGTGACGAGAGAGCAGGTTATAAGATATTACTTATGTTTTTTTTCCTCATTTTATGATCTTCTGCCCTGTGTTCTCTGTGCATGTGTCAAATAGCATGTGGAGAACACACAAGTAGTCCCACGCATATGAAAGCCATTTTAGGCGCTTAACTGTACGCGTTCGGTAATACAATGTTGTTCGGTAATACAATCCATGACTATGTCGTCATTTTGAAATCTTTGTTTGTGTTCCATGAGATAATCTTTGTCTCGAGTGAAACCAAAGCCAAAGAGAAGCTACAGCTGTGGTCGTACAAGGCTGTGGGTCTGTGGCTCCATACAAGTGTCATCTTCGCTACAGCACACAGCCTATTGGGTGCAGTCTATAGTCTTACAGTTCAGACACCATGTTACAATGTACATGCTATAACTGCAAAGGGTTTTGTGCAGGCCTGCAAATGCAAACTTGGCAAGTATGTGGGTACATGTACAACATGTAGTTGGGAAATGGTGTAAGTTGAGATGATACAAAATAAGACATGGTAAAAAAAAAAATACAATCTTATGTTTGTGGATTATGTTTGACGAGGCTGGACCTTTTTATTGATTTTTTGCCATCTAAAAAGCATTGACAAATATTTTCATGGTCCCTTTTTTGCTTAACTTTTTATTGATATGGGGGGGGTCACTTGCACTCTACCTCTTCCTCTTCTTCCCCCCCCCCCCCCAATTTTACTTTTTACTAGATGCTACAACAGGATTTAATTACAACTGTAGAAGGCAAAAGCTGTGAATTGATAGACAGGCCTGTCCACATATTCCCCTTCCCATACTGTAGAGTGCACTTGAGTTTTCTGTTTACCATTCTACCTGTAGATCGTGCATATGTTTCGAAAAGATTAACAGCCCTCTAAATTTGATTTTAATACATACATGTACTAGCAGAGGTGTAAAAAGGAGACAAATCAAAACTCTTGATTATCAATTAGTGCTGGTATTGACATGCTTGATGTCGACACTGCTGTCGACATACGAAGGGTTTTTGACGTTGCCGACATGTCGACATGCATGCTCTGATGTCGACATAAAAGGGGTCTTATTCATACGTCACACGGTCACACACTAGAAAAGTGAAGCTTACCTGAAAAGTTATAGATACAATCATCAACAAAAATAAACACGATTAGAAGGCAGTTCATCAGCGCAAATTCAACGACAATCGATCGCGGCATGCATTGCTACATATTTAGGGCTCTCAAGTTGAGGGCTCTGCAGTGCTACATGTAGATGCATGCGTAGTCAGCTCATTCATGGACTGCTCATGCGCATATGGACAACTCGCGCACAGAGCTTGCTCAGCCGTACACAGATTTCAATGCATGGGACACAGTTGTAATATTTTTCTGTGATATCAATCTTGGCGATTTGACACCAAGATCCTTTTTTACTGACACAACTCTAAGCGGAAAATTCAGCTCAAGTAAATACCGTATGGTTGTAGAAAAATGAACAATTTATGGATTCACCACAGTGATTTTCTTGCGAATCCAACCAAAATGAGGAATTTTAGGGAAAGTTTAGCAGGTAAAATTTTCTGTTTGTAACCAAAGAAATATCGCTAAAATTTCATATTTTCCGGTTGTCAAACTTTGATTTTGCAGTATTGCTATGAAAGATACATCCATATTTAATCATTTTTCGAACTTTATATTTATAAATAGTGGTGTTGAATACGTTATTTTTCAGATCGCTTTTGTAAACAACTTTACGTAGATCGTGTGAAAATGCAAGAATTGGCAAGGTCAAAGGGGGTCAACTCCATACAAACTGGCACTGTGCGTGTTTGACTTAAATGTCAATATAATGTCAACATCGTGAATATTTTTGTTGCGACATGTCGACAGAGATTTTTGTTACCGATACCAGCACTAATATTGATAGCTCAGAAATGCATCTTCAAACTCAGTTCTGATTTTGATAGTGTGTAGCTGCGTATTGCAAATTTCTGCAGACCTGTGTAGTTTGGAGTCAGATCATGATACCTTTAAGGGAAATCCAACCTTAATGGCAAGTTGTTCTGAAAGAAAGAGCAAAAATCAGAGGAGCAGATTCGTGAAAGTTTGAACAAAATCAGACAAGCAACAAGAAAGTTACGAATTTGGAAAATTGTTATCACATACATATGGGAATTTCAAATTTGCTGAATCGGTAATTATGTCACTGTGATGTAGTGGTAAACAACTGTCCCATTTGCTCCAATACACAAAATGGCTAAAATGTCTTCTTTTTTTTTTCTCAACATATATTACTCAGTAGGATTTTTTTCTTTCATGAGGACCTACATGTATAAAAATATGCAATATATTTTTGGTACTGCCCCAAGGGAAAAGGCGCTTAGGAGAAAACAAATTAATGATATTTTTGTGTACGACAAATGGGAGGGTTGACTGCCAATACGTCACAATCGACTCACCAAATCGCCAATTTGAGATTCGCATAGATTTACTAATCTCATTTTTCAAACATCCATAACTTTCTTATTCCTTGTCCAATTTCTTTTAAGCTTTCTCCACCCTGTTTTTCTTATTTTTCTGCTTTCACAAATCATCTTATTTCCAAGCTTGGATTGCCCTTAAAGTTAGCTTGGTGAAATGAAGTGGAATATCAAACTGCAGAGGCACATACATGTATCATGCCAATCAACATATATTTAGCCCATCTAGGATCTTTCTTACCGTGGCAGACATGCATCAGTTATATCCAGTGCATGCCTGCCCTGGGCCCCGTTTCATTGTTACCCACGCCGATGAAATCGGCAGGGTTATGTAAAGGGTTCCGTATGTTTGTATGTTTGTCTGTTTGTTTTGTTTGTTTGTTTGTTTGTGTACAAGATAACTAGAGAACGGGTGAACGGATTTGCACCAAATTTTCAGGGATTGTTTGGATAGTGACAGGAAAGAATCGATTAAATTTTGGTGATGATTGGTTGATCCCTGCAAATTCTGTGAGACTTTCTAGTTTTGACTCTGTAGTATAGTATATGTAAAGATCACCGTTTCGCACGTATCAGATTTAAGGAGCCGATACCGATATCCCAATAAAGCGCATCGATAGCTTAACACTGGTAATGGCGTCAGCACCATTCTCAACGAAGAAGAAAAAAATGTTTTTAACTACTGATCCTTATTTGATCTAGAGACCGGTAAGAAACTTCACAGAAATGGATAGTATTGATAGGAACAGTAAGTTTAGATTTAATTTCTCTCGAGTTTCTCACTTGCAGCAGAAAATGCTGCGGTAGCCAATATGCAGCTAGACGCCGGATCGGACGGCCCAGCGCGTACATGGCTAACGGCCAAATTTCGGGCATCGGCTCAGATTAGCCGTGAAGCCTTACTTTTGCATTGTGATTGTTGATTTTAATAGAACTCATCCTAGTTAATAATGTGGATTCTCTGGGTCTTTTACTACGGAATATCGAACATCATATTTATCAAATCTATCTGGAAAGAGACCGGTAAGAAACTTCACAGAAATGGATAGTATTGATAGGAACAGTAAGTTTAGATTTAATTTCTCTCGAGTTTCTCACTTGCAGCAGAAAATGCTGCGGTAGCTAATGCAGCTAGACGCCGGATCGGACGGCCCAGCGCGTACATGGCAAACGGCCAAATTTCGGGCATCGGCTCAGATTAGCCGTGAAGTTTCATTACTTTTGCATTGTGATTGTTGATTTAGAACTCATCCTAGTTAATAATGTGGATTCTCTGGGTCTTTTACTACGGAATATCGAACATCATATTTATCAAATCTATCTGGAAAAAAAAAACTAGGTAGGATTTTTTATTCACTCATTCCGCCCCTTTAAAAAGCAAAGGTAGATCTAGTTCCTTTCCGTGTGCTCTAGATCGAACGTTGGACTAAATGTTGGCCTAGATTTAATTTCAGACCTATATGAACATACTACCTCATAACACCTGTAAAATTACTCTTCGAATGATGCCTACTGACTTTATTTCTCACGGCTAATCCCCCAAATTTCCCGTATCTAGCATACAAGTAGCAACACCAGCACCAACACCGAACGTGAAATGAAAATTTCTTAATCCCTAGGGTATAGTGTTAGTGAACGGAATTTTGTACATGAAATTAAACACCGGCTGCCGAGCTCGGTTCAGCAGACAACATCTGACAAAAATTAAACACCGGCAACCGGAACTACGTCAGAAAATCAGAGGTCAACACCTAACACCGACTGATTTTTTTCTCATTTCATAGTCGGTGTTAGATCATGATTTCGCGGCAAAATAAACACTAACCACAAACACCAACACCACACGTACTTACACTGCGTCTCATCTGTGCGCGCGGCCATTTTGCTATTTGCATATGCGTGTGTTGGGTCATCAAACAGCTGATCAAAAATATTGAAAATAAAAAGAAATGGTATGGAAAAATCAACCAATCAAAATTCATATCCCCCGATAGGTAATCTGAATCTCATGTTTATGCATTTACTGAATATGTATCTTTAGCCTCTTTCATAATGATGGAATAAAAATTTTATGTAGCTTTAAAAAAATTCATATAAAAACACTCTTAAAATGTTGAAATAATTACATAATTTACAAAAAAAATAGTACGTATTGGAATTTGCCCAAAATTTTAAAAAATGCAGTTTTTTAGAAATTATCGTGAATGAATCATTATTATTCAAAATATGTAAATTACGTAAACACAAACCATTTCTAATACTCAATTTTTCTCGCAGAGCTAGTGAGCATGGAATCTGATGGAAAAATCCAAATTTTCCTTCTATTTTGCTCCCGCATTCGGCGACAGGTTGGTTAAACGGAATTATATCCAAGGAATCATCTTCACATCGAATTTAACTTATGAAATATTCTCTTGAAGTATATTCTTAAAGTGTTATTTCAACTTTCAAGTCCGATGTCTGCAGATATTTCAGACTATAAAAACTTAGATATGAGACAGCAAGCCGCAGAAACGGCTTTCCACCGAAGCGCCACAAGACCGTACGCTAAGCGTGTCGGCATCAAAAGCCAGCCCCACTCCGTGGGCGGATCAGTACTTTCGCGTGCTTTTTCAGATGAGAAGGGGAACAGTTCAGATTAAATATTTGCATTTGCAATTATGCTGATCCTATGATTATGAAAACATTAACAATATAATCAGAAATATATTTGTTATTTTATCATTCGTTCAAAAAAGTTGTTGAGTTGCACAAATATTTTTTAAAAGCTAAAATTCTCTGTGTTTCTTTGCAAAACCGGGAAGCCGAGTCAACGAGAGGTTGGCCTTGACCGGTGCCCGCACTCTCGGCGTGCAGTTAGGGTGCGTTGCGCATCAATGAATTAGCCGTTATTGCGAATGAATGATGATTATATTCTTGAATATCTATTCACAATGGACTCAAGAGAGAGGGAAATAGCTCAGAAATATCCAATACTTTTATATGAATCAAGTTATTTTCGATATGAGGGTGTTGCTTTTTACATAATGGCATTTTAACCTACCTGTGTCCGATTATCTGGGCAATGTGTCGCCCACTATAACACATACGTGAATGGAGTAAATTCACTTGTGATGCCCAAATTCAGAACGTTGGGAAAGAAAGAAAAAAACTGAGTATCCATAGTGACTTATATTAATATTACAAGAAGGTATTGAATTTTCAAAAAAAGCATACCATTACAACGGGAAAACTGCAATCAAAAAGAAAATCTAAGAAATATGACGAGTTAAATTATGAAAATGACACATAAATGAATGGGCCTCCTGGCCCCCTATAGTGCGCTCTCGTGCAGTGATTACGTCATGGCTCGATACACAGCTGAAACAGCGCTCATAGGAGTTCAAGTACGTGACCGAGCGTGAAATCACCCAATGTAGATTTCAGTTTTGACCCCATAGTATAGTATTGCAACTACTCTGTAGCACCGCCAAGGCGTGGGTCTGCCACCTTTGACGGCCCCTCTAGTTTCGTCAGAATTTTCTTTATTATTATTATTATTATTATTATTATTACTACTATTTATTTTTATTTTTCTTCCACCTTTTTTTGTCCGCATGATTACTCAAATTCGGCTCACTCAATTTTCATCAAATTTCAGTCAGTTATCAGGCCTGTCAAGGTCAAGTGCCAGAAATTTTTCAAGGTCATCAGGTCATCGTGACATCATCCAGACCAGGCGCCATTTTGTGAAATCACATTATCGATCATATCTTCATAACGAGTTATCAAAAATGAACCATATTTGACACACATGAAGTTCAGGTCAAGGGTCAACATAACATGTTATCAAAATCCGCGCGCGCATCATGACGCGCACGTACGCGTGCGTCAAAATTTTAAAATGCTCAAAATCACTTTTTAATCAAATCATACGTTTCAGGTCATTTTAAGCATTTCAACATTTTCCGCACGTATATGTCCACGTGCACAGCGTGTACAGAATGTAAAAATGCCGTTTTTTCGCATGGTAAATTTTGCTGACACTATTCTTGACAATTTTCATCTATTTACAGTCATTCTCAACATTCCATAATGCTATACGCGCGCGTCAAACTTTCAAATTCGTGAGCGCATCAAATTTTGGTATATTGGTAAAGCACTTGCCTCCCATCCTGCTGACCCAGGTTAGAACCCCGGTGGGTCCATTTTTTTTTCCATTTTTTTTTTTTCTTCTTTTTGCCTTTTATTTTACCATCCGCTTCGACTACTATAACATATACAATCACAAACAATGTAATAATTTTTTTAATTTTGCGTGTTATGTCTATTGGAAAGTAGTTTAAAGTAGTTTGTGTACAACCCTTTGTGAAATCTGAATGCCTGTCGTGTATTGAACCTATGGGTTAATCTCCCATGTACATGTATAATGCAATATGAAATCGTCGATTTTCTTTGACGCAAGTCTCCATTCATTGTCAACATTATCAGGATTATTATCTTGCACAAATATTATGACATCTTACAAAGAATTTGCCAACGGGCAGACAGACCACCTAATTCATCTTCAGTGACGAATTAAAGTTCTAGTTTAAACTTGTTATTGATAACAAGTTTTATGAAACAGGGCCCTGATTTAATAGCTACATGTAGATGTCGAATAGGTAACAGATGTTTGCTAATTTGTGAGATAGCAAGTCCAAGTTACATGTATTTGGTTATTTGGTATCCCATCCATTACCAAGTATTATGATATTGTGAACTTTACTTGACATAAAAAGTATCATGTTGTGGTCTAGTGGATATGTCTCCGACTGTGGATCACATGGTTCGTGGTTCGAATCCCGCCGCGGCACTAATATCCTTTGGCAAGATATTCATCTACATTTGCCACTCTCTACCCAGGTGAAGTAAAAGGGTACTCCAGTAGGAAGACATTCTTTGAATGCCTTAGCGCCTATCATGGCGGCTCAGTTAAAGCCGCCCGGGGTAATAATGTTGTACTTTGTATTAACCCTTTCAAGACAACTGACCACATTTTGTGGTTTGGCTCAATAACTTTTGATTCAGAGCTCTAAAAATTAACCAGATGCAGGAGTAGAAAAAGCAAAAATTTCTACACACATTGTGTCCATTTTTGTTGCATGACCATATTGCATTTGATGCCAGGAATTTCAAAAAGGAGAATAAGCTTCATAATCCTTAAATTGGCAACACATTGAGAGGTTCAAAATCACTATTTTTTATCAAAATTGGCAATTTTGTCAACTTTTCGACTAAGTTTCTAATGATGTATACTGTTTTCAAAGACATTGCATTTTGTTAGAACCATGTAGCACTAAAAGAAAAATATTATTGTTGCCAATTTGAAGAATGAAATGTGATCAATTTAGCAGGGCTCGACACTAACTGAAAATTTTGGTGGTCCAGTTGGTCCACCAAATTTGACTTATTTTTCATTTTTGGTGGACCACACTCAATTTTGGAGGTCCACATTAAATAATAAAATAAATAAGATTTTTTTTTTCAAACGTTTAGAATTATTAGTTTGCGTTATTGTTTTCAATTTCATGACATGCGCTTGACCTTTCACTTTCCCGTACTGTATTTAAAAGCCGTAATTTTCGCGTATTTTGCGAGTTGATGTTGGGATGCGAATTTCACAGCTCGCGAAAATATTTCCAGTTGATTAACGACTGCACTAATTTGCGCCGCAAAAAAAAGGTGAAGCCTGAGAAACCGGACCTCAGATCGCTATGATCAGATCAGGGAGGTGATGATGATTGAAGCTTAAATTTTCACCTTCATCTACTCTTATGTTGTTGTTGTTGTTGTTGTTGTTTAATGTTGTCGGCGTTCATTCATATGATAAGAATATTTACGCCTTTTACTTTTATTATATTATTATTTTTATCAATTTAATGCATCTGTGGTTTATGTGCTCTTTATAAATCATGTACATAAATTTCTATTTTTTCCTCTTAATTACCGGTATGGTCTATTTATTTTTGGTAATAAGAAGGAGTATGATCTCTGATCCACTGATCCGGTCAATAGGCCACAAATACCTTCTTGCCAGACCGGCGCGTTATGTTGCGCAGTCTTCTCGGCCAGATCATGATGAGGCCTAGGCAACTCTGGTGTCTGATTTTCGGTCTACTGATGGGGTGGATCTTGATTGAGTCTCTCCGCTACTGCCGTCTTTGATTATGCTTATTTGCACCCATTAATCAAAAACAAAAAACAAACAAAAAGACATAAAAAAAACCCACAACATTTTAGGGCATTTATAATGATGTGCAGTTTGTGTGTGAGAGAGAGAGAGAGAGAGGAAGAGAGGGAAATAATATAAGTTAAAGGCACTTAATATACATGAATTCTGCTACATAAAAGTTGGTTAAACATTCAAAAATTGACTTGAATTTCACTTTTATTCTAGCTCAGTGCTAAAATCTTATGCCTTAATTCATTCTCCAGTAAAAGACATTTATATTCTTTCATTTAATATGATTTTTTACTGAATTCCTGTTGCAATAATTCAGATTTGGTGTCAAATTAATGAATTTCTTCAATTATTCTTCATTCTCAAGTACATGTATAGTCACATGACTAATGTTTGTGATCGCGATTGCAAAAATCTATCGCGATCGCGAATGTGAGTCACGTGACTTATACGTGTTTTAGAAGGAAGGATATTCAGAGAAATTCAATATTTTGATACCAAAACCAACTTTTTGAAACAGGAATCTAACAAAAAATCAAATTAAACAAAATAATACAAATGTCTTTTACTAGAGATCGAATT
This sequence comes from Heliocidaris tuberculata, assembly GCA_025618425.1. NCBI lineage: Eukaryota > Metazoa > Echinodermata > Echinoidea > Camarodonta > Echinometridae > Heliocidaris > Heliocidaris tuberculata. Next base: position 25,705,459 of record CM046848.1, read on the forward strand.
GTGGCATGAGGTTTCAGCTTAGAGCTATAATTAAAGTGAAATTTAAGCCAATCTATATATTAATACTCAAAACCGTAAAAGGCCTTTTTTTGTGGAAGCAAAAACTCTTTCCCCCCGCCGTGTCCGCCCTCGCCGTGGCGCGGGATCGGTGGCATAATTCCACAGGTCGTGTAACCCGTAGTCCGCGTGTCACGTCGACCCCGTCGTCGCCGTCGACGTCCATAAACGTGATTTGGGGGATTGGGGAGGACGGGCAGGCCGAAGGAACGGCTGCTTTCCGTGTGGATACCTCGCACGACGGCGGTGTCGTCAGCCGTGCAACCTCCCTTATGGCCCATCAAAGGCACGGCATGGCAAGTGACGACTCCCTTACGGCCCATCACAGGCACAGCATGGCAAGTGACGAACAACGTTGTGCACGAGGAGTATCAACTTGCATTGTGCGACCGTGTTAGACGACTCGGGTTAGCCATCTTGCTAAACTTGCTCTTACCGGGGGGAACCCCTGTAAGAAAATAACGATGGCATGGGGGTTGTCCCACAGTGTCCCAGCCTCGATAGAGCTCCGTGGTATGTGTACGTATGTATTTCATTGTTTCATAGTACACTTCGTGATAAGTACACCATAGGAGTAGCACCCACGTACTGCGATGCAATTTCAATGCAATGCATGCGATCGACGCGACAATGCATATTATGCATGCAATTTGTATGTACTGTACACACATGCACTCAACATGAGTTGACTACTAGCTGTTTCCCGAGCTTACAAATACATTCGAAGGTTGATTTTGGACGTGAGTGACATTCTTTAGATATAACAAATTGTTGGAAACTGTATTTATGGACTTCCTTTGTCCTATTTTATCTGCATGAAATTCTTCTCTTTGTCGTTTGTCGTGTTCGGTCACGGCAGCGCCCGCTCTCTGAGGCTGGGATGGCTGCATGGCTGAACTCGAGAGGAGGAGTCCGGCAGTAAATACTGAGCTGCTTATTCCAAGATTGGAAGCAGTTGACTATCTTCTGTTTTTTATAATGCTACAGTTAGAATTTGATGATAAATTCACCGTATATCTGAGTAGATTCTACATCAATTTGAATTCTAAAACGGCAGTAAATTCCTCACCGGGTTGCTTATTTCAAGACTGGAAACAGTTTAGGTCGAATATCGTCATTTTTATTTAATTTGATGATATTTAATTCATCATAGTTCATACCGTATATTAGAGTAGATTCTACATCCATTTTATTACTCTGAAAAAATAATTCCGGAATCTGCTCAGTGAGAGCAGAGTCTATTTAAAAAGTATGTGTGTTTTGAAACCAGACGCATTTTTCTGTCTATGTAGATCTGTAGACTATCATGACTATGTAGACCTAAAGGTGCTTTCACACCGGGCTTGCGTAGAGTTGCATAGTGCGGCGTATCGCCTACACTGAGCTTATGCTGGCCTACGTGGCAATACGCAAAGGGACAAAAAGGGGTACGCGAGATGGACCCCAAAAATTAACATGTCTAATTTTTTCGCGTACTTTCGTCGTAGACCACTGCATGCAGAAAGTACGCAGTTTTTACGCAAGTATAAAACACTACGCTACTGTACGCCATGCCTACGCTATAGTACGCTATCATACACCAGTCTGACGAAAAATCCTTTGAGGCTGGCGTAGTGTTGCGTACTTTTGCTTATTGTGGGTTCAGCATAAGCAAACTTACGTACCCTTTACGCCAGACCTACGTATACGTACGCAACCCTATGCCTGTTATACGCAATCCTACGCGTAGGTACGCCAATTGCATATGTTGTAGGTACGCGGTACCTATGCACAGGGTACGCAACAATACCCCAGCCTACGCCGATCCTGCGCATAATAAAGGGGCTTTCACACCAGCCCTGCGTAGAGTTGCGTAGTGTGGCGTACGGACGATGCCGAGCTTACTCTGCCCCAAGCAGTGCCTCCGTTAGCCTACGTGGAAATACGGCGAGGGACGCAAAGGGGTACGCGAGATGGACGCAAAAAATTAAACATGTTTAAAGAGCACTGGACGCGTCACGCAGAAAGTACGCAGTTTTACGCAAGTCTACGCAACACTACCGTAGAGTTACGTAAGGAAGGGCGTAGTGTTGTGTACTTTTGCTTAGTGTGGGTTCAGCATAAGCAAACCTACGTACCCTTTACGCCAGACCTATACGTATTCGAACGCAACTATACGCATGTTATACGTAATCCTACGCGGAGGTACACCAATTGCATATGCCATAGGTACGCGGTGCCTATGCACAGGGTACGCAACCATACGCCACCGTACGGCAGCCTATGCAAAACATACGCAGGGACTACGCCGGTCCTGCACGTAATTTTGGCGTACTCGGTACGCCGCACAACGCAACTCTACGCAGGCCCGGTGTGAAAGAGGCTCAAGACTATAGATCAAGCTTAATTCGTTAATAATAGTGCTGATGAAAGTTGACCACAATATTCACTCTTTCAGTTTCAGGGGCAAACATGTGCTAGGGGCGTTAACGGTTAATCCTTTGAAGAATTAATAGAGTATGCTGGAGTCATGGGCATAGATAGCGGGGTGGGGTGGGGGGGGTGTGCAGTGGTTGATGGGGGATATGATTAACTTCATTGTAGAAAAATTTGAATGAAATCACTGGAGTCATGTTCATAGATAGCTGGGGGGGGGGGGGGATGGGGGTAAGTGAAAAAAAAAAAATTGGCCAGCCCTCCATGAATTTTTTTTCGCCAGCCCTCCAAAAGTCCTTCAGCGGGGTGGGGGGGGGGGGGGGGGGGGGTAAGTGAAAAAAAAAAATTCGCCAGCCCTCCAAGAAATTTTTTTGTTTCTCCAGCCCTCCAAAAGTCGCTCATTGGGGGGGGGGGGGGGGGGGGGTTACCAGATTTTATGGGTTCCAGTTTTCCCTCATTATTCTCACAAGCAACAAAAAAAAAAATCAGCATTTTGGGCTGTCTTTTTTTTCCCCAGGGGAGGGGGCCAGGCCCCCCCCCCCCTGGATCCGCCACTGATGGGGCATATGTGAGTGCATCAATTTTATTTTATTGTACAAAAAATGTAATCACTGGATCCATGGGCGTAAAAAGCGGAGGGGGGGGGTGGGCATTAATTAACAGTTTATGTTCATTGTAGAAAAAATGAAATCACCCCCAAAGAAAGTGGAACCTTTCTATACGCCACTGGCTGGAGTGAAGGGAGGGGAGGGGGCATGATAAGGGGATAGAGCCTGCACTCACCATCCATAATTGTCCACAGATTATTATTAAGTGGTGAATTCACAATTTTATCTGGGGTTTCAAATATTGCAGGGGTACGTGAATAAATTGGATTATGACTTTTGCAAATCATGTTTCATTACAAAAAAATGTAATGGATGGCACGGTAGAATTTCATATGTTTAGGCATCAGGCACCTTCGCTCACGTTTCTCCTTAGGTGATATTGTGAGAACGGGGTGGGAAAGGACAGGTAAAAAATTTGCTTCAATAAACACACAAACATAAAACAATCTTCATGGAAGTTAAAAGGCATTAGCTCAAATAAAATAAGATTAATTTCACAGTATTATATGGCCAGTGATTTTCACGTGGAAACAAGTTTTGAAATAATTATATTGTTATTTCCTACATAAAAACAGTAGATATGCAATCTCTCTCATCAGCAAAAGTGTATTATACATAATCACCACCATAAGACATAAAAATGATAAATTATTTTAGCCCAAAACCAAATAAAAAACAAACAAACAGACTTTTACCTTTCAAAAAAAGCATGTGACATATTCTATAGTCAGAATGACATGTTGTAATCTTAAACTTATTTTTCTCTTAATATTTCATGTATTATTCACTTGAACTAATAAAACAATACTGAAAGAATCTAAGATAAATACAAGAGAAACTAAAAATTAACTTAGATGAAAAACAAAAATTACAAAATATTTCTTTTAGAAACCATTACCCATAGAACCATAATTATTAAGCATTTGTCTTATTAATTAAAAAAATACATGATATTCATGTACACATATTAACCTATCATTTGAAAACATATAGTTTGAATATGATTATTTGGTAACAAAAACATTGTAATATGTTTATCCCATTCAATATAATTTTAATAAGCCACAATTTAACACAGTAATAATTTCAACATTGTTCCAAAGAATATGTGTTCGCAAAAATCAATCCATACTTCCCTGGCTAGCACCCGTGGAATTTTTCCACGGGTACTGCTGCTAGTTTTCTTAAATGTCTAACCAACTTTTACATGGCAGAGTTTATGTTCAAATTAAATGCAAGACTTCAAAATAGCAATTTAAACATGTTACACAGTACATGCACATCAATAGCATGCGCTGTTTATCTTCAACACGCGATCGTTATGTGAAAATGTGTGACGGATTTGAAAATCGCGTTGAGCTCTTTCCTTGATTTGGGAGGGGATCGGCAATGTAAAAATTTTGGTGGTCACTATGGGACCTCCATTTCCTTATTTGTTATTGTTTAAGCTCGAACAGGGCTGGCAAATTTAATACTATCATCAGATACATGCATATATACATGTATGCTAAAATCTTAGATATGATTGGTAACATATGGGATATAATAGGACTTGCCTAGATGCAGTCCTTTGTTAAATAACAGCAGTTTTATGTCATTACAAGCTTTCCTGGTTGCTTAAATGTACATGATAGCACACCAAAAATAAAAAGAATGGACAATACTCTTCATGTTTATTCTCAATAAATCAGGAAAGAATTCTTCATTACAACTGCTGTACATTTTTTTGTCCTCTTTTATAGCAAACAGATTATCAAGAATGCTATTGTATCCAAAGGTTTGAAATTACACTTGGACCAAAGTCATCTACAGTAATAGGAGGACTATCAATGGCAACTGTAATTGTTATCAAAACAGAAATGTTGCTGCCTCGTTACATGTTCATTGTCAACGTGAGGAACATTCTTGCATGAAGCGTCATGACATCTGTGTAGTCCAAAGAATTTGTTCATATACATGTAGGCTACAGTCTGCTATGCCCATTTCTAATATTTGGGGTATCTGTACTTTGCTTGAATCTAAATTCTAGGAGAGGGGTTCTCTAAAGTAAATGCAAGAGAAAAAGAAATCAAACATCTTTTTCTGAAGAGTCTGCTACCAACTACAGTGTACAGGTACTTAAAACATATTAAGTCACGTCCTCTTTTTTAACTCTTTATTGAAATTTGTCCTAAATACATGTATGTTGTGATGCCCCACTTCTGCCCCACAATGATGAGACCCTCTCATTCCTCTTTGGTGTGTGGTGCTGCCCCTCTAAAGGAGCCTGCTATGGCCCTAGCAAGAGGGACGGTGGCCAGGGGTGCAGCCCAGTAGACCAACAGGTGCTCCAGGAGACTGTGGTTGGCACAGTTGAAGGTGATTCCTGCAGCCAGGGCAGGGTTGAACATCATCCCGGTCCACTCTAGTCCTGCACAGTTAGGATAGAAAGTGTTAACCTTTTTTACCTTGTTGAATACCGTTTGAGTTTGATATTCATTGGAAATTTATGACTTTTTTGTTTATAATGTGTAAAGGGCTGCTCGCAAGAGAAATGATAACAGAGTTGCCATTTTGATCATCTATAAAAGCTTCTTATCCTTGATGAATTTGGTTTTCCTCAAACTACTCATATATGTTTCTCTCATTCTTTTGCTTTTATTATTTAGCCAACTTGTTGCAATGAGACAATTCCCCTTGAAATGAATGCAGACAAACCATTGAATATGCGAGTAAACAGTTAATTCTTTTCGTGTATATGTACACCAACAAAAGTTTGGGGTACAAGTACATGTATGGATGGATCAATGGCTTTATGTCCTTAATGTCGATAAATTCAGAGAAAGAGAAAAAGCTGCCGAAAATGGAATTTATATTTAGCATGATTATAATCCAAAAACTATACTTTTATGAATTTTCTTTTCTTTTCCGAACCACCTTTTTCAGCTGTTCACTCTAAAACTCCCATTGCGACTTATTGGTCGTTTTGTGGTGGAGGGTCACATATTCTCTGTGGAGTGAAAAAAAAAACTTGAAGCTTCAAAATATTGAATTTTAAGGAGGGCAAAAACACTTTCACGATCAATTCACTAAGTGAATGGATGACCATCCTTTTACAGGTTGCTTATGGCATTGTATTCTTTCAGATGTGCACTTATCAGAACATCAAATTAGTGCTTACATTTGTAGCTACAAAATTATGAAGGAAAAAAAAATTGCCAGAAAATGAGTTAAGTGGTTTTATCAACCCATTGCTGATACCTTTCCTACATAAAAAAAAAAAAAAATGTGTGTGAGAGATGTGTTACTCATTTCTCTGGTTTTGTTAAAAGTTCATTTACCTGTGATAATGATCAAGACTTGGATAGCAGCATCAGCAAACATTCCACTGTATTTTCCTTTGGGCTGAAAGTTTAGGGTAATGAAATAGGTCAGAGTGGCTAAAGCTTCTGCAAAGCAACCCTCAAAGATAGAGACATTCAGTGCAGAAGCACAGTAGACCTGCAGCAAGTGCGATATCTTCTTCCTGTGACGATTTGTCGGCACCACCTTCCACATGAAGCGAACATAGGGGTAAGCGAACTGCCCTCCAACTACTTGAAGACAAATCTTGGAAAGCGCAATTACAGAGCCACAGTCACGGTTGAGCATGGACTGCCATATCATGCAGGTGTTGGCTGTGGAGTCACCATCAAACGTGAGGCTCTCCGATACGAAGAGAACCCAGAGGTACAGAGCATACCAGTAGAGGCCATACTCCTCCAAGATGATGTCCCCCTCTATGACGCCTGCGACCAACTGGAACGTGGAGATTAGTTCAGCGGCAAAGCTGTACCAGACTGGATCGTCCCACAGGATTCTCCTTGTCAAAGACCTGATCAGGTTGCATCCGGTTGTGGTGAAGAAGACAAGGATGAATGTGGCTAGGGCTGCTGGGTACTCCTGGGTCATTTTGGGTTCCAAGAAACTTCCAACAATGGTTGGGCTATATCCAAGATATGATGCACTGAAAGTAACAGTCATATAGCACCAGTGCTCTTTTAAGTTCTTTTTCTCGTCACAGGCTTCTTGCAACCGAGCAATATTTCACCTACATGTACCACAACAAGTAAAAGTAGGTGAGCTTGACTCAAGTTTGGTAAATCAATGAAAATACAGTGTACCAACTCCTCTTCTCTTGTGCTTTGGTGATGCAACTACAACAAAGGTTATCATTGATTCCTCAGGCAGTGAGCAGGGTCTATTCTTCACATGAGACACAGGCTAGACATGTGTGGAATTCCAAGAATGCCTCCAGCTTCGTCAGACCACTGGGTCAGACAATTGTCATCACTTCAATAACAATTACAATCCAACAGCACTTCTCTCAGATCCAAAACATGTTATACATCTAGGCCAATTGCATGTTGTAAAGCATTCACAGCATATCAGTCATTCAAGCATGCTACTAATTTTATGCATACTCCCACATACTCCTACACTGAGTATATACACTCAGACTTTAAGCATGAGCATTATCTTTTGACCTTTGATACTTAAGTCAAGTATTATCTGGAAATTATCAAATACTCTGCAACAGCCTGTTCAGACAACAGGAAAGTTATACAAGATTTGTATGTAAGAACCGTAGTGTAAAGAATCATGGTAGAGTGAGAGGAGTGTACAGACTACAACATCGTATAAACAGACAGGTTTTGGAGAAGCTGACACCATGGCCCGAATTCACAAAGGTTTGGTTTAAACCATGGTTTAAACCCCCTCCTGGGTTTTTTAAGCGCATGTGCGCGCGGAATCCCATCCAGTCATATATTTTCTTTGAGCGCGCGCATGGGCGGTGTGCGCTTATTTACGCTTATTTTAGAATGCTTACGGAGGTTTAAACCTTACCCATGGTTTAAACCTCCTTTGTGAATTTGGGCCTATATGTTTTGTATCAGGTAACGTCAAGGACAGCGACGGAGCATAGATATTACAGCTGATTGGTCATATCAGTGTGCACACATGATAAGTCCCGCCCAGTTATACGATTCTCGTACAATACGATGTTCGGACTAGAAGGGAATGCTGATTCTTTATTCAGTTTTTGTTCGAAACAATGCTCATACGTGCATTTCACTATACAACATTCTGTTATGTTTCTTTAACACGATGTTCAGACTATGAAAACTTAATTACTTATCATATAGTTCTATGATTCTCGTATAGCAATACCGTGAATTTAGGTAGTCCAAACAGGGTAAATTGGGAGAATATGAATTGCATACATGTAGGGGAGGTAATTTAGATTATCAGATAGACTTTCAGAATAACAAAATTCTTCTAAATGAGTCTGACATTTCCTTGTGGAGAGATGTATGTTTATGACATGAAATAGAAAGTCCCAACATATTATAGAAAGGAAGTTGGGCTGCAATATCCTGCCTCGAAGTATGCTCGTAGGAGTTTAAGCACATTGAGCATCCTAGCTGAGATTTATGGATCAATATGTGCACCAATCATGATTATGAGAGAGGGAAATGATAAACATGTACAGTACTCCTATTATGGCCAATATGTTGTGGGCTATACAGGTTTCACATTTATTACTCATACTTCTTAAGAATATGCATACATGACAAGGTAATGTGTGAAAAAGAAATTATAAAAAGACAAACAACAGTCCAAGGAGGGGCACTTCATTGTAAACCAAATTTCTCTTTGTTCATGGTCAATTTAAGTGACTTTGCAATGTATATATGATATTAGAATTTATTTACCCTTGATATTTTGATATTTACTGGTACTTTTATTTCATCTTTTTTCCACATATGTATGATTGATTTTTTGGTTTTATATTGTTTCTGCTTGTGAGGGTTGAGAATGAGTTTGAATTGTAGTTTAATCTGTGGTAGTGAATCATTCCTGTAATTCAAGACTAATGCTCTTCTGCCTGTAAGCGCTGTAAATATGCAGTGATATGCAAAACACCAAGAGAGATTCATATGTAAAAAGTATCATGATAATTTGAAAAGTTTAAATATTTCTTTTTAAACCTGTCAGATTCTATCTAAGCCCCCCCCCCCCCTTTTTCCACCTAGGCTACAGTGAAGTATACATTTCTGTATGCCATTGTTATTCTATACAATATCCTCCCAAAAAGAAAATGGTATGTGTACACCTCTGGTGTGTTGTGTTGTTCATACATGTACATGTAGATGGTTACACTGTGATTTTCTGCTTTACAGTCTTTAAAGGGAAATCCAACCTTAATTTTTTCTATTGATATTATATGAAGCGTAATCTATAATAATTAATACGCTAAGGCGACGCGGGAGGTCCCGCGCCCGCCCCGATTGACTTTGCACGCGCTGCAGGAGGGGGTCCGTTGGACCCTATAGAATTTTTTCCCGCTGCCCGCCGCGAGCCGCCTTCCGTCCTGACCGGTCGGCCTGGCCGTCCGCATGGTTGTCGCCCCCTTCGCGTTGCACGACGACGTCGCGTTGGCAGCAGGTGAGCGATCTCCTGAACGACCAAACCCCATTGGCCCGCGTGCTTTGCCTCGCCGTCGACCGAATCAGACGACGATTGCGCGTGCGTCCGGCGAACGGTACGTAGTGCAGACTCTGTATCTCTCACCGGGGGAACCCACGTAAGAAAATAATTATGCCATGGGTATGTTCAGTAGAGGTCCGTGGTATGTACGTAGGATTTGTGTCATAGTCCGCTTTGTGATTAGTATACCATGTAGGAGTAGCACCCACCAGACTGCGGTGCAATCTCAATGCAAGCTCAGTGCGACGCGACTTATACACACAACCCTATACAAGGCAAACAATACAACAATACACTGCACAGCACTCAACATGAGATGACCACGAATTCCCGAGCGAACTCATACATTCTACAGATGAATTTGGACGTGAGTTATATTATTTAGAACTAAATAATGTTAGAAACTGTATTTATAGACTTTGTTTGTCTCTATAACATGTTCTCTGTATAGTTAACTGATGAAATTCTTCTCTTTTTAGCCGGACTCTGTCGCGGCGTCGTTGCACTCTGCTCTGAGCGGTACCAGCATGCACTGCAGCCTTGGCTGCTTGAAATAACTACGGGGAAGAAACCTGCAGTAAAAGCTGTTTATTTCGAGATTTTAAGGTTAACTTTGGATGTGAGTGACGTTGTTGAGAACAAAAAAATGTTTGAGTATAGTATTTGTGGGCTCTGTTTTTGCCTATTCGATCTGTATTTAGTTTAAAAATGATGACATTCTTCTTTACAACGCTGGTAATCTGTCACAGCAGCGCCCACAGTCTGAGGCTGAGCTGTAGTAAGGCTTGGCTGGTTGAACTCCCAGCGAAGAGTCTAGCAGTAAATACCTTACCGAGCGCTGCTTATTTCAAGATTAAAAAATATAAAAAAGATTGAAAATAGTATACTTATCATTTTTTAAAACTACAGTTAACATTGAATTCATCCTACCGTATGTCAGAGCAGTGGCGTACCCAGGATTTTTTGAAGGGGGTGGTTTTTAATTCTCTGACAAGCAAAATTTTAAAAAATGGTTATCAGTATTTTTTTTTTGGGGGGGAGGGTCTTTTTACTCTAAAATTCTCTGTCAAGCAAAAAAAAAAAAGTGTTATCAGTATTTTTTTTTTTTTGGGGGGGGGGGTCTTTAACTCAAAAATTATCTGACAAGCAAAAAAAAAAAATAAAAGCAGGAATTCTAAAGGAAGGAGTGTTTTAACTTCAAATAACACCAAACGGGGGGGGGGGGGGGGGGGGGGGGGGTGTTTGAACACCCAAAACGCCCCCTTGGTACGCGCATGTTCAGAGTAGATTCTACAATACTTGAATTTTAAAACCCGCACTGCCGTAAATGCCTCACGACGTTTCTGATTTCAAAATTGGAAAAAGGTTAGGCCGAACACACCTGTACTCATTTTTTATTCGATGGTAGATTCATCTTATTTGAGTATATTCTACATCTACTTTGTTTCTTTTAAAAAAAAATCGTTCCATGAATATTATCCGTTTGAGGGGCAAACATTATGCTAGGAGCGTTATTCCATTGAAGTCATGGGCGTAGATATAGCGGGCAGGGAGGGGGGGGGGTATTTGAATGCATCATTCATTCCCCCCCCCCCCCCCCCCCCATTGTAGAAAAATAAACTCACAGCATAGATAGCACTAGCAGGGGTGACGGATGGGATGGGTGATGCGGGATTATGTGAATGCATCAATCATTTTTATTTTCATTGTATTTGGGACCTTTCTATGCCACTGGATGCAGGAGAGTGAGGGCAGGGGCATGATAGGGCCTGCCTTCACCATCCACCATGTCCAACGGCGGATCCAGGATTTTGTGAGGGAGGGGCCAGCGCCGGATCAATGATTTTGTGATGGCCGGGAGGGGGGCCAATATTCGGAAAATTCATACTTCTGTTTTTTGAATACTTTTCATGTGTATTGTAGGATGTGATCGAACGCATGTATTGCTCATACATTTAAGTGTCTGATTGAATTTGAGAATTATGATATGTGTAGGTGAATCTTCACTCGATTACTTATAGAAAATATATAACTACTATCAATTTCTAACTAAAATTGTATTTCTTGCTATAGACTAAGTAATGAGCGACCTCTATGATGACAACAATATTCCATTCACAAAATATACATAACTAGGCCATAGTAATTAATTTTACAACTATGTGAATGCATCATTCATTTTTTTTTTTTTTTCCATTGTAGAAAAATAAACTCACAGTATAGATAGCACTAGCAGGGCTGTAGGATTGGATGGGTGATGCGGGATTATGTGAATGCATCAATCATTTTTATTTTCATTGTATTTGGGACCTTTCTATGCCACTGGCTGCAGGAGAGTGAGGGCAGGGGCATGATAGGGCCTGCCTTCACCATCCACCATGTCCAACGGCGGATCCAGGATTTTGTGAGGGAGGGGGCCAGCGCCGGATCAATGATTTTGTGATGGGAGGGCCCGGGGCCCAATATTGGGAAAATTCATAATTCTGTTTTTTGAATACTTCTCATGTGTATTGTAGGATGTGATTGAACGCATGTATTGCACTATTGCTCATACATGACTTGTAAGTGTCTGATTGAATTTGAGAATTATAATATGTGTAGGTGAATCTTCACTCGATTACTTATAGAAAATATATAACTACTACCAATTTCTTGCTATAGAATATTAAGTAATGAGCTACCTCTATGATGACAATATTCCATACACAAAATATACGTAACTAGGCCATAGTAATTAATTTTACAACTATTTAAGTTCTAATAATAAAACAATAAGCTAAATGGAAACACTAACATCAAAAGAAACTCTTTTATCTTTATTCCACTCTCTCTCTCTCTTTCTGTTATGTTTATATTCTCTACATCCATTCCTCTCTCTTCCTATCTGTCTACCCCCACTCCCTCTCTCTCTCTCTCTCTCTCTCTCTCTCTCTCTCCCTTCCCCTTTATGTCATAATGATATCTAACATAAATTATGTACATTACATAACATTATATGTACAATATTTTTAACTGAGTATGTGGGTATGTAATTGTGACCATGAGTACGCACGTATGCGTTTGTAAATATGTGTATGCATGTTTCTCTGAGTGAATGCCTGTGTGTATATAAACATGATTTTGTTTATAATAATATAAGGGTGTGCCATTTGAACAAAAGATTGACAGTTACGTGCATCCATCTAAACAAAAACAAAAAAACACCAATCCGCACGCGGTGCTTTCAGTCGACCATTTAAAACTTCCAAGATAGCACTTATAAGGTTTCAATGAAAAGTCTCACATCCATAGACACCCTATTTTCTCTTTCCATCTCTCTAACTTCCGGTTAATTTTCCCACCTGTTATCTCTCCAACCCCTTTTCCAACCCGCCCCCTCCCCCCGCCCCCCTCTCTCTCTCTCTCTGAAATCCTATTACAAAATTTGTAACTATGAATAAAAGAAAAGTGTCATGTTTGTTCAGTTATAAATGATGTCTGTGTATCGTCTTTGTATGTGAATGTGGACGGACTCGAAATTAAAGACAAAAAAAATTTACCTACAAAAATTACTCAATCTTCATAACCATTTTCGTTTCCATTTAGAGCAATTTAGTGATAATTTCATTAACAAAAAAAAAATGAATATAAACTCACAAGAATGTACACATCGATTGTGAAAATGTTGAATGTGCAATGTAAAAAAGGAACCCGTGGATTTCCACGGGTCCCGCTAGTATACTGATTAATTTGATATCAAATTTACCAGAGTTGGACAACTATGAAGAAGATTATAGAATGTTTTAGATCCCCCAAACACCTCTCTCTTCCAGTCATTTGCTGCACACGGGGGCTGCCATTTGCCATGTTTGCAGTGGACCTTCCGCAACGAATGGCCAATCTGCGGACAACTGGCCAGTCTAGATTGAGATTGTAACTGTTTTTTTTTTAATTTGGTTTATTCCCCTACGCTGCTCTTTCTCTACACACTTATTCCACACACAGCGTGACTCTCCACTAATTTCACGTGGAGGGTGGAATTGCAAAGGACTGTTATTGTTCAGATCATGCGATACAGAGACAGTCCAGGCAGTGCATGAGTGGACTACTGCTGCGCATGCAAATTATTTCGTTTTCAGGCAAGGCCAGTTGTTAGTCCTCTGCCTGGACTGTTTCCGTTTAGTGGATAGTCGCACTCTGTGATGGATGTGCGTGTAGAGAAAGGGCAGCATAGGGGAATAAACCAAATATAAAAAAAAGGATAGAATCTAGACTAGCCAGTTGTCCGCAGATACGTCATTTGTTGCGGGGGGTATTTTGGGGATCTAAAACATTCTATAACTTTCTTCATAGCTGTCCAATTCTGGTAAATTTGGTATCAAATTCATCAAGTTACGCTTCATAGGTTCATATAATATCAATAGAAAAAAAAGTAAGATTGGATTTCCCTTTAATGGATCATTTTGTACTCTCAGTACAGGCTTTCCCTTCTACATAACTTATTTAAGTCTATTCTTTGGAAAGGAAGGAAGGAATTTTATTAACCCAAACCAAATTACAATGCACCGTATGCTAAAGTAACTGACTTCAGATCAACAGACCTTTGGACTAACTAGGAGATAACCAGAGGAAATATATCCATTACGTCTTTAATTTGTTTTACATTTCAGCTTTTTGAAGAGCTCCCCCTGTGGTCTCAGAATGCACTGCAATGCAACACTCACTGAGATCTACATCATCATGATTAAGGGCATCCTAACTCAGAATTTTATTCATTTTCCCTGTCTTTTTATATCTCAGCTTTTTGAAAAGCGCCCTCTCTGGTCTCGCAATGCACTGCGATGCAACACAGAGATCTCGACCCTCCTAATCAAGGGTATCCTTTGTGTGGTAGCCTACTACTTCCAGCAAGGTCCCTGGAGAGGGCTGTGGTGTCGTATGGGGTATGATCCTAGAGAACACCCAGAGTCCAAGAAATACCAACTTCTGGACTTCAGGATAAGGAAAGGTATTTATTTATTTATTTATAACAAAAAAAGTGTACCCAAACACATCTTGGGCCATATTCCATATACTTCTAAGAAATCTTGCTGAAAATTTGTCTTGTTTGAAAAATTTGCCTTTACTTGATACTTGATGAAATAATCCCTCTTGCAGCTCCAAGAAGCTAAACAGGGATGAACTAAGCAATATGTCGTGAAGAGGTATCATAGTGAAGATCTCTATTTTACAATAAAAAGAGAGTGCGCTGTGCAAGTAAAAATCTGGATACATCTTAGAGAACAAGAGATCCAGGTGGAGGCTGCAGATGGTGTAATGTGTCCCATCCGTGTGCAGACAACAGGTGTGAAGTTGGTCAAGGTGTAGGGATTCCATGCCTCGGAGGCATATTCAAGCTGGGGCCGAACCAGTGCAGTGTAGGCTCTGGACTTCACTTCTCTTGAGCATGGAGAAAGAGTTCGGCGAATGTTTACTGTATACAAACACTTTGTCTTCACTAAGACGACAGATGGGACAAAATTCTAAGATACTCTGATATCAGTTTGTCAAGTCACACTAGCCAAGAGGGTTGTTGTGTGATATGGCCTATGAGTCCAGAGAAGAACCAGAGTTCCAAGAAATACCACCTTCTTGATTTCATTATAAGAAAAGTATTCATAACCAAAAATGTTCTCTCAAAGTATATGTCTGGGATGGTATTCTGACAAATATTTTATATCTAATGTTTTAATTGTAGTAACAAATTGAAATCATGTTGAATAAACACTTTTCCTGTCCTCTCTCGGTGAGCCTGTGTGCATCGACTGTAAGCAACCTTCTGTTTTGTATGATAGATTCACGCAGGCTCACCTCGAGTTCTGATAGATTGTACATGTATAACAAACTCATTGGCATTCATCATTTGTATATATTATTGAGTTGGTAGCCCTACTATGGAGCGGATCAGATGGAATATCAAGAGTAATAGAACTTTTGATGTCAGTTATGTTTATTATTCCATTTTTACTGTACTTGGTAATGATTGGGATACAAAATTTTTAAATATAAAGTACCTTGCACTAGTCTTATGTACCAGTACCCAATTATATGTAGATGATTAATTTTTCTGGACTCTATTGACATGTTGCAGAGCTCACAGACAAGAGACTGAAGCTACTGTTGAAGAAGAAGCGGATGATTTTGTACCCTCACCAATCCTTGAAGCATAAGAAGGGTATACCTACACCTCTACTCGGCAGCAATCCTGGTCAACAAGTCGATCACAAGGATACCAGTGTAAGTTACAAGATCTTTACCTTCTTTTTAAATCAATCAATCAGTCTATCAATAAGTCTATCAATTAATCAGTTCATGAATCAATTAATCAATTAGTCAACCAATTGATCAATCAAAGAAGGGTACTCCTACAACCCTATAGGTAGCAATCCTGATCAACTGGTGCATTATAAGGAAACCATTGTAAGTCACAAGACTTTGCAGATACAACTGGGTTTATATCAACACATCCAAAGGCAAATAACCCCTAAAATTCATAATGATCCCTAAAGTTTACCCCTATGGTGCCAGCAAGTTTGCAAAATGTATGAGTATCCACATCTTGTGAGACAAGTTCAATCAAAGTACTTGCTTTGTGGTTCCTCTTCAATAATATTATTGTTCCATGATATGTGACTTCAGAATTGATTAGTGAACTGATCTTGAATTTCAAAAAGAAGACAAGTTTTCTTTGTATAGAAATAATGAATATAATACAAAAAATTAGAGCATTTGGAACTGTTTATGACACTGAAAGGGTTTACATGTAGCTTAAGGATTGAGAGATATGGTAATACACACTCATTTGTACTTGTGTTCTCAGTGTGTATATTGAATTTTTTCTCTGACCCATTCCTTACATCTGCAGGATTCTTACTACATCATGAGACGAGGCATCCTACCTGCATACCACCAGATGTTCTACCAGCTCTGTGATCTGGAGGACCCAGAGCTCCAGGCCATCATCAACAACCCTCTCTGGCACAAGAAGAAACCCAACATGAAGACTGGTTACTTTGAGATGGAGATGTTCCGTCAGCTTCGGGATGCTCTCACTCAGATGATCAAGGATACGGTACTGGAAGTCAATGCAAGAAAGTCTATGCAAGGTAAACGTAGTTGTCTTTATTTCAAGGGAGTGTTAAGTACTGGAAAAGGTGAAAAGGACTGTGAGCTGTCTCTCTTCTTTTCCTTTTTTTTCATCCCTGTGTGGAAGTAGATACATTCTAACATGAAAGTATTAGTCTAAAATGCTTTTAAATTCTCAGCATACACCTAATTAAGACTAGTTTCAACCAGCAGACATTGAGAGCACAATTTTTTTTGTTTATATTTAGTCAATATTCATTGGTTTTTTGCTTGTGATATCTAGCAAGATTTAGGGATTTTTAATATAATTTTGATGGGTCTATAACTGCATGATATAACTTCAATCTTATTTCCTATGAAATAAACATTTCAGAGTAACTCTTGTTTCGGAGGGAAAGGCTCAAGGGTCATAGGAATTTCACATTCCTTTTTTGCTTCCTGGCAACTTTGGGACGCGCAGCAAGGGAAGCCAATTTATTTTGTTCTTAGTTTGTATTCCATGTTACCATTCTATAGTACCTTTGAAATACCAAATAAATGATAAAAGATAATAACTACCACTTGTATTCAACATAACCTTTAACCCTTCTTAGGCTTAGGAGATCCCCCCCCCCCCCCCCACTACCACTCCTCATCAATTTTCAGCTGACGTTTTAAAAAAAAAGGATTTGGAGCAATGGGTTATGGATATTCTAACATGTTTGAAAATTTCTAGTGAAATTGTGAACATTGATCTTTTTGTTTTTCTGGAAGGGGGATGGGGTTCCTTTTTGTTGTTCTTTGTATTCAAGGCCATTCAACAAGTTATGAAGACAAAAATTACCATAATTTTATACTTTGATTTCAGAAACCTTTCATTTTGTATTTTTCTTGATTCTCATGATTTTGTGTCATTACCCCCAATTATGAAGGAAAAAAAAAATCCAAATATTTGTTCCAGCAGTCAGTATTAACAAATACTAGATCCAAGATCAATCTTTGTCTCAAAATTTTGATGTCTTGGTCTTGGTCTCGACCCCAAGACGTAATATGAAATGAATGTAATCTTTATTTTTCTTGATTGTTTCTCCTGGTCTCGGATCCAACTCTGGTATTAACACTCAATATTGTCGACTATCTTTTTCAGATGATGCCAGTCAAAGTAGTATGCCTTCAACCTCAGTATCCACTCCAGAAACACAGGAAGGAGAGATGGGTGAGGTAGATGAAGATGAAGAAGAGATAGGTGAAGGAGATGATGAAGAAGAAGGGGGAGAGGATGAAGAAGGGATAGATGACGAAGGAGGAATGGATGATGAAGGAGAAGAAGAGATGGAGGAGCAGGATGTCTTGGATGTCGGACAGGGTGGAGTGGAGGTTGAGGAGGATGAGAAAGGGATGGAGAAAGACGGTAAAGATGGTGGGGAGGAGAGTGACAGCGAGAACGAAATGGCCATGGAGATGTTAGAATTCATGGACAGTGATCCAATGCCCAGCTGATGTCCACAATTTAAAGGCCCTTTCTTATAAGGAGTTGAGATCCAAACTGATTGCACCGGTAACTTGAGGTTGATATCAGTTGCAACTCTGTACACTAGGGATAGGAGATTGTAAGTTTTGCGATTAATTGGAGAACTTGCAATCCATTCAGATCAGTTTCAGCTCTTTGTGAGACAGGTCCGAGGAATTGTGGGAAACAGGTATTTCCATGGAGATGTCAGAATTCATGGACAATGGTATGATGCCCACCTGATGAAAGACCAAGGAGTGTTTGAAATAGAAGTTGCCATAGAGATGTTCTCAATTCATGGACAGTGCAGTGGTATGATGCCAAGCTGGAGAATGCAATCAAAAGACCAGATGCAGTATTCTGAAAACTGTTTTTACATGTTTCTCTAATATTGTTATATCTTCATCACTAAAACAAAACTGAAAATTGTTGGAACTTTTCTTGTAACTTTTGTTGTCACTTTTGTTATATCTTTCTCTCATTTCTTTACTCTGCGCATGATATTATTTACGTATGCACGCTGGAAGATGATATCATGACATAATTGGTTTTCTGAAAATTATTGTATCTTTTGTTGTTTCTTATCTTCCATGGTATTTACAACAAACCTTACAACAGCTATGAGGCTGTTTTATCTCATCATTTTGGCATTTTTCTAACTCAGCATCAGTCAGTACGTGCTCCACTAGCAAGATGGAGACTGTATTCTGTTCAAGGTCTCATAGAGGAGACATTTTGAAGAAACTACAGAATGGGATTTGATGATTTCACATCAATATGTGACTTAGTTTGAGAGCAGGAGGGTGAGCCATTTTGTTAATTTTTAGCGGTCCAAAAAATGCGTAATCCATTGATTATGCCCAAAATTGATATACAAACAAAGTGCATCCTCATGTTTTGATCTAAATGGTACCCCTATTGGTTGACCTACCAATGAAAAATCCATCATGATTGGTAAGGTGTCAAAAAATGGGCGTGTCAAAGATAAGATAGAGGTGGTCCTTAGAGAGATAATATCCCGCTAAAACACTTTTCAGAATACCAACTTACAATATTAGCGTTGTAATATCTCCGGAAAAGTTGCAACAATTTTCAGAATACCACCCCAGGCATTGTAACAAACTGGTATTTCCATGGAGATGTTTAGAGTTCAGGAACAGTGAAATCTTCTTCTTCTCGTGTCACTACACTTTTCCCAGCGACTGCAAAACACAGGCTCTGGTGGGTTGTAGTCATGGAGATCCTGTGATGTGCAGGGTTCTGGTAGCAGGGGGCAGTTAAGTAGGTGCTCAAGACCAGAGTGTGTTGAAACAGAATTTGCCATGGATATGTTATAGTTCTCCTTTCTTTGATGGTGGTGTGATGTCCAGCTGATGAACACTGACAGCATACCATGAAGTATTAGAGGCCAAGATTGCCATGGTGACATGGGCAGCTTTCTTGATACAATTTCACGATGTTATAATGATGCAGTGTCTCCATTCATTGCATGTACTCCTCATGATTGAGTCCTGTTGAGTCCTGTTCTCTCTAAAACACAGTCTTAGGAAAGCAGTCTTCATCCGTTCAGTTGTACAACCCATGCTCCTGCTACAAGTGCTCGCAACAATTTCTTACAATTCTGAACTTTAACTCTGAACAAAATACTATACCTAACCCTAACCCTAAACCTAAACTAGCGTTGTTTTATCTGCGAAAAAGTTACAATTTTCAGAATACACCCCAGGCATTGTAACAAATGGGTATTTCCATGGAGATACTATACCTAACCCTAACCCTAAACCTAAACTAGGCTAGAACCCAATCACTATATTTTTGACAAAATAAAGCCGGAGCAATTGTCGCTGGAGCACATGTGTCGGATCACCCAACAATTCAGGTAACATGACGAGTCCAACACATCTGAAGCTGTAAGAGGTTAGCCTCAGTACTAGTCATGTTTCCTCTTGCCAGGACTTCAACATTGGTCACAAGGTCCTGCCACCATCATTAACCCTAAAAGAGCCGGGGGAACGGATGTTACTGCAATATGTTCGAGAAAAATATTTTTTGCTCCACGAGCTTATCGCATACAGTCTTACGCATCTTTTGATACCACATCTATTAAAATTTCCACCAACGGGTACCATGCAGCGTCAAAAATTGCCCCCCAAAAAGTCATTTCTCCTTGTGTATTGTACACAATGCAGAATTGTCAATTCGCAAATACGTAAGTAATCAATTAGCGATAATTCAAAAACCGTCTGAGATATACATGTAGTTAGGAAACTTTACAGGGTTAAGATACTCTATCTATGTGCCAAGTTGCAGAAATTTTTCGTCACTCCATGGCTGAGATCCCGTTGGGGGGTGGAATCCATCCCCCCCTCCCCTCATTCATACCCTTTCTCGAATACTTGCAAAACATTACAGAACCTTAGGAATGTCTGAAACATGTGCATTTTCAAAACAATGTGCCTCAGTGCCATGCTTGGACAAGGGTATGAATACTTCAGAAATGCCAGGAAATGAATATATTAGCATTTCCATTATTAAGCAAATGTGGTGAAACCACACAATTATAGTTCACCTACAGCTGACAGTTCAAAGTATTCAACCAGTGCCCTAATTCCATTAGTCCACCTTTCATTTTTAAGAAAAACAAAAAAGACTGCAACATTACAATGGGTGTGAATAATTTTGTTGTTAACTGTACATGTATGTGTATTATTGTTTAGCCATGTATGGATATATTGAAAGTATATCCATGATCCATCCATAGAAGTCCATGTTAGGGAGGGATGGACGGCACTGAACATAACTCCTCATACTTAACTTTTCGTCATTGTCATTGTTGAACTGTTTTATAAAATTGGTATAGGATAGGGGACTGAATGAGATTAGAATCTTATAACGAAATATTGACTTCAAGTTTTGTTTATTTTTTACTATTTTCGATATTCAGTATCCATATTGACTTTAGTAATATTGCATTAACTTGTCCTTCATATTACAGTACTCTCTCCTCATTTTCCAGTTCTACTCTTTATTCAAATATTATGGAGTGGGACTTGGGTAAGAACCTTTTAAGACTGGGTTTTCTTTATCAACCCCTGGCAGCCCTATCTGGTATATTGAAATAAGCAAATATCTCTTCCTTCATATGTGTGCATGGTACTGCATACATTTTGTCTGCTGTGAGCCGAAAGAATTTTGCCATATGATATGAGTTAATGTCCTTCTGGACATTTTTCCTTATACTTTAACATAGAGTAAATGACCTTCTGGCTCTTCACAGATTATATATATTATGGTAACCTGATCACTTTATGCTTGGAATGCCGAATAAACGGTTATTATGATAATAAAGTACAAAATATCTACCGTCATCATTTCCTGTGAATTACGAAAGGGCCCGCAAACTTTGCTAGTTGAGAAAAAGTGGGATGGATTTTATATGTGCACTTGGTGTGTCCCATATCTAGAACAGCATTCCCCTCCCTCCACATCACATGTCTGTTGAAATCCCTATGCATTTGAGAAATAAATTTTGTTCTCTTGAAGTTATTATCAAGGTTATCAAAGTTACCAAGGTTAACATAAATGTTACTTGATCCATTAAAATTGAACATATGTACCTGTACCTCTATAAATTTTGAAATTGGATCTGTGGTCATGAAAAGATCCTGTGTATAAAATTACAATACCATGAAAATTTGTAAAATGAAAAGTTTTAGGTTCATGTTGTAAAGTAACAACCTGTTCCGTACAGTAATGATTATGGCATGAATTTAGTGGGGGCTTTTGTCTTCATACAATTATTTTCATTTTATGACCAGTCCTACAAGAATATGAAGACCAATTGACAAAGTTTAAAATCATTTTGTATAAACTGCTTATTTCAATAATAAAATATTAAGTCTTGTTTTATTTGAAGCCACATTGTCCTGTTGGCACCCCAATTCAGTTTACTCATGAGTATGGAAGGGGATTTAACCTTTACAGACTAGGTTTTTTAAAAGGGCAATCCAACCTTGGTAATAATATGATTTGTGTGAAAGCAGAAAAATAAGCAGAACATGATGGTGAAAGTTTGAAATGAATAAAGTTATGGATGTTTGAAAAATGAGATCACTAAATCTATGCGAATCTCAAATTGGCAATTTGGTGAATCAATTGTGATGTATTTGCGGTCAACTCTCCTGTTTGTCATACACTAAAATATTGTTAATTTGCGGTTTTCTCCGAAGCACCTTTTACACTGGAGGCCTGGGGCAGTACTCAAATATATTGTAGATATATAGGTCCTCATATAAGAAAAAAAAAGTCCTACTGATTAATTCATTTTGAAAAAGTGACATTTTAATAATTTTGAGTGTTGGAGCGAATGGGGAAGTTGTCCGCCACTACATCAGAGTGACATTACTGATTCGGCCAATCTGGAATTCCCACATGTATGGTGGTTACAACTTTCCAAAATTCATAACTTTCTTATTGCTTGTCCGATTTCGTTCAAACTTTTACCAATCTGCTTCTCTTTTTTTTTTTTTTCCTCTTTCTTTTAGAACAACTTGCCATTAAGGCTGAATTTAACTTATAGGTTAAAACTTCACACAAAGTTTGCCTCAGTGAAAGCTGAAAAATCAGATCAATCAGAGGAAAAAAAATGAAAGTTGAGGTACATGGGATAAACAAAAAGAAAGTTATGATTTTTTTTTTATTCTAGTTTGAGATCACTATGGGATTTTTAAGTTGCCAAATTGGTAATGTCATTTTGATGAAATGTTGGAAAACTCTCCCATTTCCTCCCACACAAAAAAGGATTAAGTCTAAACTATCATTTTTTTAATGCCTCCGCCCAACGAAGGTGGTGCCAGAGGCATTATGTTTTCTGGTTGTCCGTCTCGCTTAGGTCAAAGGTAACAGAGGTCAATTTCTGAAATTGCAGGTGTTAGCCTCGTTCTCACAATAATTCAAGAACCATTTGAGGTATGAACTTCAAACTTGGTGCTAGTATGCATCACCATAGGTAGACGATCTGATAAGATTTTGGGGTACATAGGTCAAAGGTCAAAGGTAACAGGTCAATTTCTGAAATTGCAGGTGTTGGCCTCGTCAACATGATATCACAAGAACCATTTGAGGTATGAACTTCAAACTTGGTGATAGTATGTATTAGCACAGGAAGACGATTTGATTAAATTTGGGGGTACGTAGGTCAAAGGTCACAGAGGTCAATTTCTGAAAGAAATTGCAGGTGTTGGCCTCGTTAACGTGATATTGCAAGAACCGTTGAGTTATGAACTTCATACTTGGTGCTAGTATGTATCACCTTAGGTAGACGATCTGATTATATTTGGGAGTATGTAGGTCAAAGGTCATAGAGGTCAATTGAATTCTGAAATTGCAGGTTTTTGCCTTGTTATAGTTTTAATAAAGATGGATTTATACAGTGCATCATAAACTATGCAGTCTATGTGCTTTACAATGTAAATATAACTCATTACAAAAGACAATTTTGTGGTTCAAGTACAATGCAAATAAAACAAATGACAAAAATTACAATTTCACAGTTCTACATTATGATGATAATAGCATAACAAAATCTAAGAATGAAATCAGATAATTTCTTAAACTTATTATTACGAGAAAGATAACAAATATTGCATTAAAATTACAATTTGGTAACAGAAATGAACCAACATAACATCTTCATTGGGTACTAATGAAAAATTTATGCAAGGTACATGTATATGTAATTACAGAAAAATATAGGGATACATAACTAATTACTGAGATTTATGAACAGAACAGGTAGGTCGTGTTGGAGCCTGGCGGATGTTCAGAGGGTCGGAGCGGCTACTTCAAATGCCCTGTCGCCGTAGAAGTGGGTTGAGTGTCGATTTGTAAGAGGTGCTGGTCTGAAGATCTGAGTGTGCATGCAGGAATATTGTTAACACTATATCTCAATAATCATTTGATCAATTAACTTCAAACTTGGTACTAGTATCATGTATCACCATGGGAAGACGATCTGATTAGATTTTGGCAAATGTAGGTCAAAGGTCATGGAGGTCATTTACCATCATGAAATTTCAGGTTTTTGCATTCTTTTTTAATAAACTCGTGGAACTAGTACGTAGTGAGACAAACTGATTAGATTTTTGTTCACAGAGTTCAAAGTTGACAGGTCATAGATGTCATTACATGTGAAATTAATTTTTATTTTAGCCTTGTTATCACCATATCTCATCCATTTTGTATTCATGACTAGGAGGAGATAAAGTGATCAGACTTTTAGGTTTTAAGGTGTAAGGTCAAATGTCAAAGAGGTAAACTACATGTACTTGTAGGCTTTTTATTCTGGTTATTACAATATTTCAAGAACAGTTTGAGCCATCAACTGAATTGTATAGGTGGAGGCATATAGGAGATGCATTCGCATTCATCTTGTTTCTTCTAATCTTAGTTATTTCTGAGCAGGATCTTTCTTTTTGTTGGGGGGGGGGGGGGCATATAATGACTTGCTATCCATACCATATATTGAGTACAGCTAGGAGGGGAAAAGTTACCTAGAAAAAGAAATGGAAATTCATGATTTGTAGTACATGTACACAAAAATGGGAGAGTTGTCCCCAATAATGTCCCGGTCAAATGACCAAATCCCCAATTTGAGATTCATTATAACTTATCATTTTGTCAAACTCATTTCAGCACTTCACCTATCTGCTTTGTGTGGGGTTTTTTTCTTTGTTTCTGCCTTCACATGGCAGGGGGGGGGGGGGGGGTGGTACTCAGATTTGGTTTGGACGGGGGTTTGCGGCTGAAGCCTCCAAACCCATACCTGCATTTTTTTTTAGGGTCATTTTTTGGCAAAAAGGGTACCCATTTTTAGGGACTGTTGATGAAAGAAATGGTTTCAATTAATTTTACATCTGGGATTTGCACTTTAGCAAGAATATGGGTGAGGTATCATTCTGAAAATAGGACCCCATGATTAAGGCAAAGATCTAAAAGTGGGGCCATTTTTGGGCGATTTGCCAACACAAAATCATATCCCTTGTACTTAGGGATGACCCCTCGCGTAAGCCGGGCTTAAAAGCATGGCTTCCAGACTTGGTGATTTTAACTGCTGCACTGAGTGTGAAGTGGTTCATATACTTATTCTTAAAAGTAACCCTTTACTTTCGTTCAAAAGAACATAAGGACAAATGAGAGATTGGTTAGTGTCAACTTTCAACTTGATATTCAGTCCAATACAATTCCAATGAGAAGATCACTTTCTTTGAAGCCAGGCCCCAGTGCTGCTTAATGAATGTTTATGATTGACATTATGCCCATTAAAAACAGTGTTATTGACTTCCTTATGGCTGTGCAAACAGCCGCCTTCTTCGCCTGACTGGTTTTGTAAGCGATATAACGTCATTACGATAATAACACTACTTACAGTAATTATAGTAATTTCAGTAATGAATCATAAGAGGTCGTGTGATCAAGACAAACTTTCCGGTGTAGTCAGCTTTGTATTTAGTATCCAATATACATTATAACTTACTTTTTCACAGGAGGTTGTCGAATAGAATTAAGAAAAAACAACGATGATTTTGAAAGGGACTCGAAGTCATCAAACTTTCTCTAAGCGCTATGAGACAGTTTTATTAAAAGTATATATAGTGCGCTTTACAAAAATTGTTCTATTATCATCATTCTTGTTATTGTTGTTAATTCAATTCAATTCAGATTTATTGATCATGCACAAAAATAAAGATACATTGGCATAAAAATCATTTTCCGGCTGTTTCTGCAAATATACAAAACATCAATTCAACATACTATAAATTCATAAAATCAGAAATAAATAAAGCACACGATAGGAATAAATGAAAATGATTTAACATAACTGCATGTCAAGAGAAAGAAAACACACAACATCAGAAGACGGCATGAGGCAGAGGAAACCAGATGTTGGGAAGTGACAGGCAAAGGGAAAGCAAATGAAAAGATTAGAGGGAACAGAAGCAGAGTAAAGGAGATGGAGACATGTATATATCGGATTTTATTGAGCTAAAAACTATCAAAAACAAGGACAAACGGTCCAAAGGCCGATATTTGTCTTGTGTACAAATTAAAATTGAATACATGTACAAATAAAGATAACATGGTAAATATAATAAAAATAATGAATTACAGTAAATAAAATAGCTATAACATGTAACAATACATTAAGTTACTCCCAAGTATAGTAAATTGTTTAGGGGAAGAGAAAAATAGAAGGAGGAGGGAAAAAAAGAAGAGAAGGAGAAAGAGAAAGAAAGGGAGGAGAAGAGAACACAAGCTAGGAAGAAGGGGAGTAACTATCAAGTAATTAAAAAGAAAAAAGGATAAATACAAGTATACGTATAAAGTGCTTACTATATAAAGAAATCATTTGAACCAAGCACATACTGAGGTTTCATGCAGAAATGTGGCACCTTACTGTCACAACTATCACTACCTGCCTGTGCCATAAAAGAATTTTGAATTTTGAATTTACGGCAAGGTAGTAGGCATAAATGTCACTATAGAAGAGAGTGACGGATAAAAAGTGGCAGATGTAGGGATAGGAAGAAAAGACAAGCATAGAGTAAAAGAAGAAGGAGAGGGATAGAACAGAAGAATTAGGTTGTGAAAGATAAAGGAAGAGAAGAAAGATGAGAAAGAGGATGAAAGGAAAAGGAGGAAGGGGTGAAAAGTGGCTAGACATGCATGTGATTACAGTATTTTAACATTTACAGCATTATAGTTTGGAATTCTTATGCACATATCCCATAAATTTTCAAACGGACAAGATTGGCCTGGAGGATTTAGTGTACCATAAATTTATACTTCAGCATACCATTTATACTTTGCTAATAAAGATAGAACTATTGAATTGAAAACCAACTCCTGTTAATTTGAAAACAAATTGATTTAAATTAGACACCCTGCTAAAATATAAAGTAAAGTACATGTACTAGATTGGTCACATGACTGCATTCCTAAATAATATTATAGACTGAAGAAGGATAAAAATTTAAAGGTGTTTTCAACTCAGATATAAGGAGCATAACACAAATAACTGATAAAGACATAACCAAAATCGTTACTGATATTATCACTATTATGTAAGGCAGATTAGCAAAGTATAAATGGACGGAGTATTATATAGTCATCTTCAAAGTAATTCCATAACTCGCAATCACCTCTCAAACTTGTCATTGAACAATGTCATGGCATGTATAAGAAAGGATGCGGGCTAACTCGGCACTAGGGCGAACTCGACCTTGGCGGAAAATCGCCGCCGAGTGAGCCCAGAGAGTTAAAGTGATCGCAAACACTTGTGTTGGATTTTGCATTTAATTACACATTTCAAAACACTTAAATTCAGATTATTTGATATCAATGTGTAAAATGATTAGCAAAGAAGTAATGTTGACAATTTCAAGAAGTAAAATTATGCAAAACATGAAATTTAAGGCTAAAAATGGGTACGGTGCGTAGCGTGGACTTCAACTCTTGAAACCTAGTCACCGCGCAGTGCCGAGTTCGCCCTAGTGCCGAGTTAGCCCGACCCCATAAGAAATTACCCCCTGAATCTATTGGTTCTGATTTTTGGTAACCTAACACAACTATGTGCTCATAACACAACTATGTGCTCATGCAGAGGATGTATCTCATCTTCAGTGATGCTGTTGAATTTATCAATAACAGCTTATTCAGCTATCTCTTCAAGATGCTTTACAGGTTAGCCAATTACCTTACTTGCAGTTTTCGTTACCCTCATTAGTTTCATTTTGTTTTGAGAAGTAAGTCCATAGAACCAGACAAGGCAGGAAAAAGAGATAGTTGGTTTGATTATGCTATCATAGAAGAAAAGGAGAGTCTCCTTTTTTACATTTAATGATTTCAATTTCCTTAGGAGATATACCCTCTGGTTTATTCTTGAAACGATGGTTTGGGTGTTAGTATTCCAGCTGAAATTGGGGGGGGGGGGGGGCAAACAAAAATTTCCCCAGCGCTCCAAAAGTCGCTCAGTGGGGGGGGGGGGGGTATCAGAATTTATGGGGTCCAGAATTCTCTGACAAGCAACAAAAAAAAAGAAGAAAATGTCTGAAGGGGGGATTTTTTTCTCTCAAAAGTGGTCAGGGGGGCACTCTGCCCCCTACCCCTCCCCCCTTGGCTACGCTAGTGTTCTGTACATGTTTTCATTCTTGTCTGTAATTCTTGCGTTGCCTCAATTAATCGCGGAGAGGTTTCGTGAGTTTGTTTTTGTTTTATTTCATTTTATTTTTATCGATGGACCTAATTAATCATCCCATTTCATTTCATACGTCATGCACTCAAATGGAGAATATGCCTAATTTTACGGGTTTGTTGTTATGGTGACGGATAAACCTGCATGAATGCACACACTATGTGTGCAAACAACACGAGAAGAATTTTGCTACCTTTCTCCTGAGTAGCTGCACTTTGTGATTGATACCATTTTTATAATTTACCAACCGTTGTAATAAGAGCCATGTAGACAAAACACAAAGCTATACCTCTTCATGTGCGTAGTAATTTTATACCGCCGGGTCAGAGCTCACTAACGTATCCATAAATTGACCAACGGAGAGTTAGCTGACCAGCACTCGGAGATGTGGGGAACCCCCTCGCCCGCTCGATGATTGCATATTTCAGTAACGTTACTGCAATCTATTAAAGGTACCATCGTCCTCAAATTTTCTAAGAAAAGTTATGGACCTTTAAACGGGAAAGGATGCCCATGTGTTTGATTCGTTACTGATGTTGCAATTTTTCTTTTTTAATAGTTCAGTCTTCACTTTGATTAGATATATACGAACTACATTCTGCTCACTGGCATTACTGTAACGAGATCATCATGTTTACAATCATTTCTTTATTTCAAAGAAAAATAAAACAATATAAAAATTTGAATCATGCAAAATAGCAGTAATAAGAACCAGGTCCATGAACCTGTTCGGGTTCATGGCAGGTTGTAATACAAAGTATCATGATATATACGAAAAACAAAGGATAAACATGAACATGCAGTAGTGGGAAAGAAATATTATAACAATATAATGTCATTTTGATGCTTAACGACAATATATTGTCATATTACAATATAATGACAATATGAAAATTGTATGAGAAAAGGGTGTTATAGTGTATTGATTTTCTTGATCAGGTCTGAACGTGGGTATGGATGGTACATTTAGTCTGGTGACTATTTTTTTTTCTATAACTTAATGTATTTTACTCTTTCCCAATATCGATCCTTCCTATTGTAGAAAATAACAAAAGATGAAAGAAGAGAATGTTTGCTAATGTCATTAATCAGTACCATGTGTCTGACATCGCATTTACACATATCAACAACAGTTTTTAGTCTAGATTTGTTTTCTTTATCAATGTGACCTCTCACCCCAATTTCAATTGCTTCAAAGAAGACGGAGTATTCTGTTTCTTCCAAGTCTGCTATTAAATTCTCATACCGTTCTATCTTTCTATCATTGTGCTTCCTGTACGTTTGTTTCAAAGGGAACAGTGACTTCCACAATTAATATCTTTTTTTCCTCCTCCCATACAATAACTAAATCTGGGTCGCTGGGTTGTAACGAGGATATGAGGTGGGATAGTGCCCCAGGCTACAGCATACCCCCACCTCAAAATTTTGGGGGGATATATACCCTCATCCCCCCCCCCCCCCGAGATCGACACCCATGTACGGTATTGACCGACCGTACCGTACCATTTTTCAGCGTAAAAAAAAAAAAGAAAAGAGAGAGATGGAGAGGGAGAAGAAAAGAGAAGAGAAAAGAAGAAAGAAGGTGGGAGGGTGATAAATGTCATGATCATAGGCTGATCGTAGGCTTATCACCAGTTTAATGGAAGAACACGAACATCGAAGTGACTTTGCCTTTTTCCATTATTATGAAACGCATTATCACATAAACCGAAGAACAGCATATATGCCACAAAACTTTTTCACCCAATCGCAGATCTTAAAAATAATATCCTCAAGAAAGTGATAAATTAAACTCGCCACCTGACCGTGAAACTTCCTATTTATAGCTTAGGCCTACAAGATTTTCCAGCCCATTTTCGTCACCTCTTCAATCAATTTTTAAAAATTTGCCTTCAATTCCAACGAAGGCCTATAGGACAGGATCATTTGGACATCATTCTTCCCGCTCTTCGCATATCGCATATTTGGGCAGCGAGGGTCCCAGATAATTATTGTAACTTCTGTACATTTTCACTACAAAATTTTTTTTTAAATTTGCTCTCTCGCAAAAAAAAAATAGAAATTGAAAAGTTGATATTTGGGCAAAAGGCGTCAGCTCCCTTCTTGCGAAAATGGGTCAGTAGGACCAAGATCTCTACATCTGTGATTTTCTATTTTGTGAGGGGGGAGGGGAGAGATTATGGTGCAGCATTTTTGTCGGCAAATTTGTGTGTCACACCCCCTCCCCATTTAAAATGTTCTAGCGACGCAACTGGATGACAGTCTGTTGAGTGTCCGATAATGAACAGTCATCAGACGCTTATCTGATTGCAATGTGTATCACTTGTAGGGGTCTGCCCCTTCGAACCCCACTGAAACCGTACCACTATAAAATTCCTTCCGACGGGCCTGCAATTATATATATTATATATATATATATATATATATATATATATATATATATATATGCGTGTGTGTGTGTGTGTGTGTGCGTGCGTGTGTGTGTGTGTGTGTGTGTGTGTGTGTGTGTGTGTGTGTATGCGTGTGTACGTATTTTGTTTCCTTTAAACTCTTAAACAAGTCGTGCGTATTACATGTATTTGTGGTTATCCCGATCATGCAGTTCAGCATGCTCATCCAAAATCCAAGATGTTTCTCTTGAGGTCGATCTTGATGGAGTCCACGAAGCCTCAGATGCACCTCTGACCTGACAGTCTGAGCATGATTTGCTACTTTAAACTATGAAACAAACTAAGTACCATGATATGTATGCATCGGAATTTTTTATTGATATTATCGCAGGGCAAATCAATATAACCCTATATTACTGTGTTGAAACTGGTTATGAAGATATAAACGAAACAAACAAATGATATACAAGAGTGAGAATGACGTATATCAGCTCTAAGTTGCCAAGAACATTGTTTTGTTGTTTTGTTTTTTAAAGATAGTATAATAAAAAAAAAAGGAACCTAAAATGGTACAATAGTGGCAATCCTACAAGTGCAAAATCGAACGTTTTAGGATTCAACTAAATATACTGCAAATTTAAAGGTGCACATACATATATGTAAGGTCTCATTTTGCACCCTTGTTCGTCCAGGGCAGTAAAGTAGCGTAGATCCAGCCATTTCGGGAGTACTGGGGAGCGTTTCATGAAAGGAAGTTGTCGGATATTTTATCCGGCAACTGTTATAAGCTACTGAAATCCTTGCATCTGATTGGCTGAGAGCAAATTTGTCGGATAAAATATCTGACAAGTCCTTTCATGAAACGCTCCCCTGGTATCTTGGGGGGCTGGGGGCGCACAGGTCTTAATCTACAAAGTGCACGAAAAGCGAAAGATCAAGGCCGTCGAGATGGGTGAGGGTGACGAAAGGGGTGTAATCATTTTCTTATGTTGCCTTGCCCCTCCTCTCTATTTCTCTTTCTCTCCCTCTCTCTCTCATTTTTTTTTTTTCCTTTCATCTGTAGCTACGCCACTGATCCAGGGCGAAAATGGCGTCGAAAATCTTATGGATATTCCGATGTTTACCTATACTGTTTGGGGTGCAAAGTTGAACAAAATTGTTTCTTTTTGTTCAAACCGCAGGAAAGTGTTGCTGTTGATTTTCCTTTCTTTCTTTTCTTTTGTAGGTGATCACAGTCACCTTTTCTTTGATGATACCACATCATCCCTTATAATACTGGCCATTGGCGTAGATACGAACACTTTCTATTGTTAGTGGGGGATGATGAATAGATCATTTCCCCCCCCCCCCCCCCCCACTAACAATGGATAATTACGCGTGTCTACGCCCGTGATACTGGCGCTCAATGTGATAAAAGATATCCTTCACGTTTCACATGATTCATACAAATGACCTAATAATCATCAATGAAAGAGGGTAGTTCAATCAATATTATATTCCCCCAGAGAGACCCATGGTCATATGCTAAATTGACCCTACACCGTGATAAATTACATAGATCCGTTTGTTGAACTACCAGCACTTTAAAAAGAAAATTGATCACCAAAGATCGAAGACCCACTTGATGGAAGTCAATGACGACACTTTCAGAAATATCAATTCATTACAGTAGCTCGCAAACGCACAAAGCAGAGCGAAACAAAACAAAAAAACGTGCGCGCAAGAGCATTGCCTAGCTCATTAAAGACTGAAAGCTAATCGATACCAAATAAAACTGCAAGAGATGTGCTGATGCACAATTATAATCCAGCACTAGGGGTAAGTGCCTTGTACCTTGTGTTGATCACTTCCAATTGGTCAAAAAGGAACTATAATTCGAAGTTTAACTTGGGGCTTGGTGAGAGTGAGTATTTTGTAGAAATTTATGCTATCCAGAATTACGATATTTGGTTTGATTGTTGGGTTGCAACAATAATAAAGTTCCGAAGTTTTATTTACCATAATTGATATACTGTATAGAATTGTCGATCCTATTTGTAGGAAATTACCTTTAGAACATTGATATTGTCAGTGACACATGCTTTATTATTTTGAATGTGTTTTGATTTGGGGGGGTTACTTGCTTGCTTACGTTTCTAGAATTTTTTTTTTTTTTTTTTTTTGGGGGGGTGGTATTTTGGGGATAAATTGTTTGTAAATTCCGTCCGACCCCCCCCCCCCCCCTATTCACAATATTCTTGCTATTCCCCTGAATTCAGAAGTGATATTTGAAACTTTTTTTCGGACAATTTTGTTAATAATTTTTTTCAATTCCTCCGCCACTCCACAAATAAAAGTAATAAGTTTTCTACAGATTGTTTCTCTAGTTGCATTTCAAATTTCAATCCTTTGCCTGAAACTTGTATAGATTATATCGACAGAGAATAGTTACTACCCTGAACTTATTTACTTTGCTCCAGTCTACATTGAAAGTAGGCCAATGTTGATAGTGTTCTTAAAGTAGATATTCATTGATTTTTAAAACTGACTTAATTTTCATTATTGCGTAGGTGAAGCTTAGACCGGACAAGTTTGTCAAAATTCGACGCTTGCAAACATTTGAAGTAATGATTATTATCAATTACAAATTGCTAAAATACAGCCCCGACATAGCACCTGAACAGCTCTCCAAAAACCGCTGAAATGTGTGACGTCAAAGGGAGGACGTTAATTGCACAAGCAGACGATGTCCCATAACATCTCACGTATTTTCAGTGCCTGTTTTGTCATCTTCTCTTCAGTTATTTCACTTCACTAGCATTAGTCTATTATGTTTAATCCATATATTGCCTCACTCGAACCCCGTGCATGGGTTTATTTGGATGGAAAATGAAGCGTTACAAGAATAAAGGAATCAGTTGCTTGTAAACAAAATAGACGCCATTGCATTCACAGCTGCATACACCGCTGGACGTTCGGCGTTGAATGAGGGATAAATACCGTCCTTGCAATCATTCAGCGGGCTTTTCAATTTGAAAGTGTGGTTTCTTTGATTGTTCATTAACCCTCATCCTATATATTTACAAACAAAAGATTTCAGTAATCAGAATCTGTTTCATTCCCATTTTAGAATGGTGTGAAATATGGGCACGTTTGAATACACTAAATTCTTTATAATTTGAGAAATAACTGCACTGCACTTATGTTCATTCTTTATCGGACGTCGTCTGCTTGGACAGGATTGTTCCCTTTATTGACGTCATTGAAACAATGTTATTTTTTTGGCGAAGCGCTCGTATATCGCAGATGCTGGGAGGTAGTTTTATTTGTATTATTGTTTAATTACCTGATATGTAGTTGACTTTAAACTGATACGATTGCTATCTGTTAACTTGCTAGTTTCTAGTGATACATTATTTATCATATTTGTGATTATCTTTGAATGTGTACTTTAATGGTCAAATTTATATCTATTTCATTCCTAATTTTTAGATTCATGAATGAATGTGAAGTATATTTATTTTTAAAACTCGTGGAAGGAGGGGGAAAGACATTTTGAACAAAATAATCATCTACTTGGCCATTACTTGTGGCTTATCTTTACCAAAAAAAGAAAAGAAAAGAAACAAAAGAATATCAAAATTATTTTGATTTTTAGTGGTTTAGTCATTTAATCCCCCTTTTGTATTTTGTTTGTTATAAATCTTCTAACATTGTAGGCCTATGTGTAAACATAAAAGGTAATAACATTTGTATGCAGGATATGTTTTCTACTTGGTGGGCACGTGAAAATGAATTCTTGAAAACAACTGATCAGATCTGCATCCACCACCTCTCAATCTTTTGTTTCATAATACCAATTATCCAGCCTCATTGTGATCTGTTGAATCGTTTCTTTTTTTTATGGGGGTGTGTCTTTATCTTGGTGTTATCTGAGCATATAACATTTTCGTCGAGTGTTATAGTGAAAAGTATTTATTTATCATTACATTTTCGCGAGGGGGGGGGGTGGTTGACGCCTCCAGCCCGAATGTCAACCTTCCTGTTTCTAAATTTTGCGAGCGAGGGAAGCGAACGCGCCAACTGAGTCTTTTACGATGAAAAAAATGATATTTCATCATCAAAATAGACTAGACAAGATACTTTTATTTTTAAAAAATGTATATATATATATATATATATATATATATATATATATATATATTTATATATTCTCTCATTTTCATTTCTCACAATTATATTATTTCCACGAGAGTTGCCAAAGCTGTTGTATACGTTATTTCCTTACAATTTTATATATATATATATATATATATATGTATGTATGTATACGTCGGGCACCTTATTGACCGCACAGGCCTATGAGGTGATGATTTCCCGAATAACTGCAGCCACCACCCCCCCCCCCCCCTCTCCTCGTAAGCCTACGTTTATCATTGCCACAGTAAAGAAGATATTTCACAGTCAATATTCTAAAAGTTACATATCTATCTGTTTTCAAAAAGTCATTATTCATTGACAGAAATTACTCAAGAAGAAATAGTAAAACAGTTTTCTTATAAAATTGAGTATGAAAATAATTATTAAAAACTGAATGATTTAAAAGACATTAATAATAAAAAAAAATAAAACCAAGAAATTAAATCATAGGCGTACGAGACGAGAGGGCTGGAGCTCCGAACCCGGGTCCCTGGCTGAGAACGCCAATGCCTTAACCACTACACCACGGAGACGGGCCAGTTGTTTCGGCGACACCGTGAGATTCATTTGACCAACATATTGACAAATCTTCAACCTCATTAATTAATTTCTTAGTCGGGGGCAGGTGAGTTTTGAACAATGACAAGCCGCATGCCTCAGCTTGATCTAAGCGAATACTTTTAGAGTTGCCAAAGCTGTTATTCCTTATACTTGTATATAATTATTCAAACATGTTCATGTATCACAAAGCATTCGCTTGGATCCAGGAGAGGCATGCGGCTTGTCACTGTTCAAATATCACCTGCCCTCGACAAAGGAATTAATTAATTAGGTTGAAGATTTGTTAATCTGTCGGTAAATAAAACTTTTTACTAATTTAAAAAACAACAAAGGTTTCTCTTGACGACTCAAAATTATATTATAGCCCTCGTACAACGAAATAGACAGAAAGTGGCACAAAAATACAAAAAAGTTTTAAATAGGCACATGTAGAGTTGCAAGGATAAATTTCCTATACACTAAAATCAATATAATAATCATCAGTACGAAATTTGATATATCGATATTTTTGTAATAATTATTACCTTGTGTAATAATTCTTACCGATGCTTATTATTACCTGTTTGTGTAGAGTTCTTGTTGTGTGATGTTGTTGATAGTGCTTGTCTAGTGTACTGATGCGTGCCATTGTGGCGCCACCTTCATTCGTGACATAATTTATCCACGTGTGCAAATAGAATCAGTGCGTAGAAATACTTGTAGTTATTGACATTCGAATCGTATTGTAATATTAGATATTATTTAAATGTAGACGTATATGCTTAGTGCATTATCATACGCTTAGTTCATCATCATAGTACATAATCATAGGTTTGATACACAATACACAGTATAGGCTTACTACATGATTACATGCATTTCTAATCAGAAAACTGATGCATTTAAGATACAACCAGGAACTAGGGAGTAAAATTAAAGTAACTGGGAGATCATGTAAATATATTTAAACCAATTCATTATATGAACCAATATACAAACCATTTACGTTGTTATCGATAACACATAAGACCATTGGCGTAGATCCGTGCATTCCTTCTTTTCATTAGGGAGAGGGGTGGCTTTGTTCTCCATGAATGGTCATCCCCCCCCCCCCCCCCCCCAGTTGAAAAAAATTCTTGCATATTTACGCCCGTGCATAAGAGT
Organism: Heliocidaris tuberculata; assembly: GCA_025618425.1. Classification (NCBI taxonomy): domain Eukaryota; kingdom Metazoa; phylum Echinodermata; class Echinoidea; order Camarodonta; family Echinometridae; genus Heliocidaris; species Heliocidaris tuberculata. The sequence continues at coordinate 25,742,167 of CM046848.1, forward strand.
CTTATGCAATAGACCGCTTCGGTAATGTATGCAAATTTTATACATACCTTTCAAACAAAGGTTATTCTTGACAACCTGAAAGCTTGCCGGAGGCTTGCCGGACATAGCAACAAATTATGTATGCAAACTGGATTCCAAGCATTGAGGCTCATTTATAAAAAGCAGGTTAATGGAATAGCTTGTCACTAGGTGCTCAGAGAATATATGTGCATAAATTTGTATACATTACAGAAGCGGTCTATTTATACACAGCGGGTAAGCATAAACAATATTATACTAATTGTGGCAGAACATAATCTTGTTACATGGTTATCTTTTTATATGGCATCATTTATTGATCGACATTGATACATGACAAAATCTCGATAATTTATGCATGTATACCCATCTCTCTCTATATATATATATCTCATTGTCACTTCTATGCAAACCATATAACATGATAACTATGACGATATCAATTTTAATATCAAAATTATATCTACTCAAAATACATGACTTAGCAAAAGACAGCAAAGAATGGGTCGACTGTCATTAGAGTCCGCAATAGTGCCAACTGAGTATGGAAATATAAAAATTTGCTCACCAACAGGTTTATTTCCAGCAATTGAATACTCAAAATATTTACCGATGCTTCCATAAAACGTCAAACATTATACAAAACCGTCGCTTATTTAACTCCGTATTTCGGTGCTTAAACGAATCAACATGTCGGTGCGAGGTATGCCCGATGTAAAATATTAATTTAATACGTGCACAATGCACCGACTTAAAGAAAAAAACCGCAAGGGGTCGCTATTTCTTATCCGATACCAAAGTATATTGAGAAATTCATGGAAAGGGGTTTTTGTATCTAAAATAAGAATATTTCAAAGATTATAATGATTCAAGAAAATCCACAATCTAAAAATGTGAGAGGGATTGGATTTGGATTTTACATTCGAAATCGTCATAATTGCAATGATAAAATTGCTTACACACATGTAAGTTTTACATTTAAAGGTAACAGATAGTTTTGGTAAGCCCTCAAAAACTTTTCGTGAGATTTCTTTGATTTTACTTAATAAATAGCAGGGTACTAACATAACTAAGATGCTGTGAAGTTTTTTCCTCCTTAAGTGAAATGTTTATCGAATGAGAGGTGAAAAGTAATAAAAATCCCTGGCCCAAAAAAGAGGGGATGTAAATTCAAACAACGGTCACAATAGGCCCGTCTTCATCAGCCCGAGTTTCCAAAATAGCCCGCTAATTCTGATCCGGGAAACTAACCCGATCAGAACTAGCTCGAGCTAGTTTGTAATGAAGACGCAATTAGCTGACTATTTCGTGGGTTTCTAGCTCGAGCTAGAAGCCTAAGTCAACTCGGGTTTTTTGTGAAATAGCGCGCTATTTGGCGAATTAGCCCGCTAATTCGCAGGTGAAGACGCACTCGGGTTTTGACTCGGGTTAATTTATTCATGACACCAATCCTAGAAATGTAATTTTCCTTATGTATTTCTTGATTTTCTTCTCTCTTTCCACCTTTTCCTTATGTATTTCTTTGTTTTTTCTTCTTTCTTTTTTCTCCTTATGTATTTCTTTGTTTTCCCCATTCTTTATTCTTCTTTCTATTCTTATGTATTTCTTTGTTCTTCTTGCTATCCTATTTTCTTTATATATTTCTCGTTTTTCTTCTCTCTTTTTGTCTTTTCCTTATGTATTTCTTTGTTTTTCCCATTTTCTGTTCTTCGATCTTGCTATCCTCTTTTCTTTGTTTATGTATTTCTTTGTTCTTTCTGTCCTCTTCTCTTTATATTTTCTTATGTATTTCTTTGTTTTCCCAATTTTTTAATTCTTCTTTAATTTCTTATATATTTCTTTGTTCTTGTTATCCTCTTTACTTTATGATTCTTTATGTATTTTTTTGTTTTCTTCTATCTTTTTATCCTTTCCTTTTGTATTTCTTTGTTTTCCTGTTGTCTACTCTTCTATCTATTCATATGTATTTCTTTGTTCTTCTTTTTTTACCCTCTTCCCTTTATATTTCTTTGTATTCCTTCTCTATCTTTATCTCTTCCTTATGTATTTCTTTGTTTTCCCCATTTTCTGTTCTTCGATCTTGCTATCCTCTTTTCTTTGTTTGTTTATGTATTTCTTTGTTCTTTCTGTCCTCTTCTCTTTATATTTCCTTATGTATTTCTTTGTTTCTTATGTATTACTTTGTTTTTCCTTCTATTTTTTCTCCTTATGTATTTCTTTGTTTTCCCCATTATTTATTCTTCTTTCTATTCTTATGTATTTCTTTGTTGCTCTTTCTATCCAGTTTTCTTCATATTTCCTTATATATTTCTTTGTTTTTCTATTTAATTTTTTCCTTATGTATTTCATTCTTTCTTATGTATTACTTTGTTTTTCCTTCTCTCCTTTTGCTCCTTATATATTTCTTTGTTTTCCCAATTATCTATTCTTATTTCTATTCTTATGTATTTCTTTGTTTTTCCTTCTCTCTTTTTATATTTTCCTTATGTATTTCTTTGCTCTTTTCTCTTCAATTATCCTATATATTTTTTTCAATTTTCCATCTTCGAAGTGCGCATGCTCTGAAGCTCGAGTTTATTCCAAGAACGAGCGGGAATCGCTCGACTCGGGCTGGTGGAGACGGGGTTTTTCAAACTCGGACTTTTTTCTCGAGAAGCGCTGATCGGGCTAGAATCTAGTCTAGTTCTGGACTCTTTTTATTGATTTTTTTATTCGCCGACTATACGCGATAAGCTGAATGATGGCGAGATCCCGAGAACCTGTTGGCCCCGAAAAAAAAAGAGTCCAGTGCAATTGCTCCACGCTGACGACTTTCCCTGAGATTTTTCAGGGAGAGCAATTAAAATTGGCCGCGCCTCCCCAGCCAAAGCGCTAGTCTTTGCTTGACATCATTTTGAAGTAGTAATGAGGAAATCTGGTATGATCTAGTGATAAAATGATTTTATGTTCCTTAATGAGGTGCTATGTTGCATCAAATTTAATCCTAAAATTCAAATTAGATGTATGATGACCATTAAAACTTCCTCTTTTAACATTATTTCCGCTAAAGATACAATAAGGTTTGTAGATATAAACTACCGTGTTATATGCATGCATAGCGTGTTATACGTAGGTCCGTGTGTGTAGGCCTATACTGCATGCACACACAGCTGAGCAAGCTGTATGCGCGATCAGATCAGGGATCCCCACAGAACTCCTAAAGACGTCTTTAGGAGTTCTGTGGGGATCCCACGTGCAAAACGTAAACAGCGCAAGCGAACTGTTTGATTGACGGTGATTTCATGAATATTTATGAATCACTTGTGTGTGAACTTTTGACCCCTGACGTCAGCGTGGAGCAATTGCACTGGACTCTTTTTTTTCGGGGCCAACAGGTTCTCGGGCCCAACAGGTTCTCGGGATCGCGCCATCGCGTATCGCGTATACGTAGTCGGCCAATAAAAAAAAATCAATAAAAAGAGTCCAGAACTAGACTAGCTAGAATCTCGAGCTTGAGCAAACTCGGGCTGATGGAGACGCACCTACACACTACTCATGATCACATGAGTATAGCTGTGTGTATAGAATACGCTACACATAGTGCGAAGCGCTGAGTTTATTGTGCGGGGAACCTTCGGGTGGATATGGTCTTAGCATGAGGCAGTGAAAAGCCGTTACCAAGCGTTTCTTACAGATATTTACACTAAAATTTGTTCGAAATCGTGAATGGAATGTTAAATAATCATGTGTCTTATGATAAAAGGAGAATAGTATGTGACTATGTTAGATAAGTTACTTGCCAGTATGATTTTTGCTACCGAGACTGTCTATGAGCTTTAACCCATCTTCAGACCATTTAGTGTTGGCAATTATATATTTACAAATTTCAAGGAAATAAACTCCACTCATTCATGAGTACAGTTTATACTCATACAGTATACAGTATATTTTCTTTGCTTTAGGGCGAATCTAGTAAATCCTCAAAATTCTGTGGGATTGACGTCATCTGCAAATTTATCCCCCCCCCCCCCCCCCCCCCCCCCTCGTGACTGCCGCCCTGGCAGCAAAACGTTTGTGTATTTCATAACCTTCCTCAGGCAGGACTTTAATTAACATTTCATATCCTGCTAGGTATAGTGAATGGGTACCTGGAAAGAAGAAAATCCTTGAATGCTGCATGTGATCACCAAAATCGGTAATATATATAAAAACATAATGAAATTATGTTTCTCGAATTTTATTTTCTACCATAATGGTAAACATAATTCCAAGACAATCGGCTATGATTTATTATTGTTGTTATCAGTATCATTACTATTCTTGTTGTTGTTATTGGGATTTGGTATTTTATTAAGAAACTTCATTGAAATTGACATCAATATTATGTTTTACAATTCAAAGCAATAGTATAAAGAAAATTAACAATCACATGGAAATGAAATGGAAGAAAAT
>CM046848.1:25749115-25756615 GCA_025618425.1 Heliocidaris tuberculata
TTGATCCACTTCCTGATTTCAAATTATGCAGCCATCAAATCTAGCTATGATGCTGTAAACATCGGTTCGGTTTGGGAGACATGATGCATAAAGCTGAATGTCATCAGCATGTGATACATGATGTCATATCTCTTCATAATGTCACAAATTTACCTACTAGAGCAGGTAAATCATCATCATCTCCCGACTCTTCCACTGTGTATGGTAGGCTTTCTAGATCTCGAATGGGTAAATCAACTTCACCCGATTCTTCCACTGTGTATGGAAGGGTTTCTAGATCTGTAATTGGTAAATCATCATCATCTCCCGACTCTTCCACTGTGTATGGAAGGCTTTCCGAATCTTGAATTGGTAAATCATCATCTTCAACGTGTCCAGCAGATGGAAGATTTTCGCAAACTTGAATTTCTTGGTCGTCATCTTCAGTAGATACGTCTACCGTATATTGAACGATTTCTTCAGTTTGGATCTCAGCATCATCGTGATCATCAGCAAATTCGACATTTATTGGCACTGCCATAGGAGCCATGATAATTCGCTCTTTTTTCTATTTTCTTATGGAGAGTACGGGGGAACAATGTTTCTCTCAATTGAGTCCAGTTTACAGAAAATTGGTCCACTCTTAATCGCCTTCAAAGTTGTGGCAATTCTACGAGAAATGATGAGATGGGGATTTTTTTTAAAGTTAGTTCATCTCAACATATTTTGGGGGAGAGGATTAGTAATTCGAAAGAAGAATTCAGTAACTTGGAATGCCATGAGTAAGTCGTAAATATGGTGAAATTAACAATGAAAATAAAATTGAAATCATTTATTCGTTTAATAAAAATCTAACTCCATTTAAAGGTAACTTTTGAGTAAACCTAAACAAAGATTAAAAAGAGCAAAATTATATGCATTACAGAAATGTTAATATCTGAATATTTTGGCTTTATTACCTGCTCTTTATTTACATATTATTCTGAAATAAATATGATTTATCTTTATTTATCATGTATTATATATTATGTCATTTATCATGATTTATAGAAAATATTCAACAATAAAACAATAAATGAAACATGTCATGCAACATAATTAGTACATGACAGACTTCAATCCAAATTAGTGGTCTTTTCTTCTTAAATAACACTTCTGAATGACTCTTCTTGAAAAATGGGTTATGATCGTTACTTATGTGACAATGAGATTACTTTGATTTGACAAAGTGTGTAGGCAACATATTATATTATTGTAAGCAACCAAGCGAAGCAAAATTACCTCTTTCATATCACTGCCTCCTGTACTGGTTGTTAAGTGCTACTGCCGGCTGTATGCCACAATGCATCAGTTTTTGTGGTTGTCACAGTCAAGTTTCCCTGTATTTTCAAAAAATATAATTAATCATGGGCATCATCAGGGCCTTGTTTCATAAAACTTGTTATCAATAACCACTGCCGCACATTTCTATAACAGATTTGCTCACAGCCAATCAGATTCAAGGATTTCAGTAGCTTATAATAATTACTGTAACTTATGAAACGGGGCCCTGTAGTTCTTGCAATCGGTTTGAAATACTTTTCATGCAGTGAGATTGCCCGAATTTCATTTGTTTGAGGGAGAGTATTATTGTTCAGCATAATATTCCTGAAATTACATCATGTCGAATGATCTCCTTGATATACAATAAATGTACCTCAGCAATTTGATTCGTAAAAACTTGACATTAGATTTATCATGTTTATCAGTTATTTACTTTCCTTTTTGCAATATTTCTTCTTTGTTTGCATTTTTTTATTAATGATCATCGACTCATTGTGTTTATGATATCATTTTCTAAGAGCCATGATAACCAATTAGGCTACATCATAATGCCACATATATTATACGCTTCCTTTGTACATGAAGCACCGCCTTTATAGTGGTCCACAACACAGAACGCCATTTTGGAAATCGCAAAGTCAACGAATTCTAGAGTGCCTTACGTGTTTCACTTATATTTAAAACTCATTTTTCTTCATATGGATACATCTTTGAAAATTGGATGTTCAAGATAGAGCTACCAATAATACTTCATTCTGAAATCAGATATAATATCTGTTTTATTCGATGACACACGACAATACCACAATGTAACTACAGTCCTAGCAAAACGAATTCTGACATATCTTTAATCATTCATGCACTTTTAGGCAACTTTATAGTAGATTGGATGTTATAGATTACACTGATATGTCATAACCATAAGATAAGAATTGGATAATTATTGCATTTGAAAAGGATGTGCATATTGCCGTATATGCCTGTTGCATAAACCAGCTTGTCCAATGCGTTGTAGCCTAAGCGTACCTATATAGAGACAGTGCATAGACGTATTATAGATTCAGTCGTGCTCATGTTTATACGCACGTGTGAATTGGAAATTTACCCCAAAAAATGACGTTGAAATCTATCTCTATATCCTTAAAATATAGGCCTGTTGTTGCTGACAATCGATTTATAATACCATTCACTTATTATTGTATGAAATAAGAATCATAAATACACTTACATTTGGCCACCTCTCTCTGATACCCGATGATCTTACTTTGGCTTCTTTCGTGTTCAAGGAAATAATGCTGTATGATAATTGTATGTGACGAGATTTGGTAGAATGAAAATGAGGAATAGACACAGAAAGTGATTGGAGAAAAGGATGAGTGGCAGAGAGGAGGAACTAAAAGAATTATAAAATCGGGTAAAGGAGGATTCCAGATAGAAGAAGTGGTGTACAGGGGAGAATGAGGGAGGTCACATAATCAAAATAATCACATTAATATTCAAAAAGGAATTCAAATAACTATGCTAACGATTTGAAAGAAATTGTCTGTGAAAGAGGAGATCGGTAATACAAGACAAATTAATCATCTCAGAAAGGAAAAGGTTTAGGAAGAAGACCAAAAAATGAGAAGCTGATATTGGAAATAATGACATTTTGATTAAGATGAGGGACATCTGATAACTTTTTAAAATATTTTGAAGGAAAAAAAACTTTGTAAACCCATATCTATACAGGCTGGTGTATGTACCTGCTAATTCTCCATTTGAATGCATGAAATGGCTTTCATGTTCACAAAATTAAAAAAGGTGGACGTAATGTTAAAAGAAAAGTGATAGAAAATGAGGTTAGCATTTTTTAATGACCGAGGACCTATAATTGCCAATGTATTTGTGTGAAATTAGGTGAAAGATAGCGAAAGAAATTTCGTAGGTCGCTAAACAATATCTATATTGAATGGTTCATGGGGTTGCTTCATGGGTGATTGCTGATTAAAGGGAAAGTCCCCATTGACAAGTTGGTTTTAAAAGAAGCAGAAAAAACTAAAGGAATAGATTAATGAAAGTTTGAGCAAAATCCGTAGAGAAATAAGAAAGTTGTGAATTGTTGAAGTTGTAATCAATCAAACACAAATTGGCAACTCCGTGACGTATCTTGCGAGCTCCTCTCCCATTTGTTTCATATATACACAAAAATTCATAAGTTTAAATTTTCTTTGTTTTTGATGAGGGAATAGATTTGTATCATACAGGTTTTGTGTAAAAGCATCAGTGAAATTATTATTATTTATCCAGGGTGCATGTATGATAAAATATTTTCTTTAGAGGAAATGGAAATTCATGAATTTTTTTTCAGTACAGGGCAAATGGGAGAGGAGCTCGCAAGAAGTGTTACAAAATGATAATATAGTCGTTTTCAATATATATAAAAGCAAAACAAAAATCAAATAGATAATAATACATGAAGGTAATAAATCAAACTTCTGCCACATTATGTCCTGCAGTAAATCGGATACTGGGGCCAGTAAATGGATATCTATCTTTTATTGGTCAACGGTTGGAGAGAGTCTCCTGCGCGGCTGGTGATTAGTTGTGGGTGACTTGAGGGCCAAAACCTGTACTACCCCAGGCCCATGTACCCCTTCTAGATTGTCAGTGACTCAGCTATTCGAGGAGCGGGGACCTGTGTGTGACTATAGATTTAGTTGATTAGTTCAATGCCAAGCTATTTGATACGCAGCATAATCTAAATAAATACCTGTATTTTCATGCGTAACAATTCATGCTTCCTTGTAGCTTTAACCGTTGATTATTAGATTTCCACCTTTTTCTTATATTCCACTGTGCTATTGTTGCTGTACATGTATATATTTCGTAGTTCTGTATGTAAAAATGCATAACAAATTATAATCATTTTATACAGATATGGTTTCATATTGCCAAATAGACATAACGATGATTTGCGTATCAATGCACCAGATTTGGCCATTTCAAAGACTATATAGGCCTAAATGTATTATATTTGTTTATGTATTGTACTGAACTTCTCCCGCCTTGAACTGGGGTTTTACCCAAGTGTTTAAAAATGAATATCAATTTTTAAAAATGAATTATTCGTGTGAAATTATTCGCATCTGTCGTTATACGCACTAATAGAGCGCCTCCGCGCGGCTTCTGAGTTGCCTAGGTCAAGCTAAACCGAGAAGTCTGCTCAAAGTACCGAGCCGGACTGGTAAGATTTTGCCTTTTGGGCGAGGAGGTGTTATCATTCTGTTACAGGCGTATGACAGGTGTACCCTATGGGTGTACCAAAACTTGCGCGCGCTGCGAATTTTCCTCTCAATATTTAGGCCTTGTATATTGTAAGGATCTCCCTTTTTTTTTTCTCTCTCTCTCTCTCCTTATATAATATATATAAGGCTTTGTCTGCTACAGAAAAACAAAGTAATACATAATTAAGTCATAAAAAAGCTTATTTTTTTAACAACGCAACTGAGATGGCGTAAATATTCATATTTTGAATGACAGCGCCGTAAAAAACAAAAACATCAACAACAAGATATGTCACGGAGTTGCCAATTTGTGTTTGATTGCTATACAACTTCAAAAATTCATAACTTTCTTAATTCTCATCGGATTTTGCTCAAACTTTCATTGATCTGTTTCTTTAATATTTCTGCTTCTTTTAAAACCAACTTGGTATCAAGGTGGACTTTCCCTTTAATCAGCAATCACCCATGAAGCAACTCGAATATGAACCATTCAATATAGATATTGTTTAGCGACCTAGGAAATTTCAGTCGAATTTTCTATCGCTAACTTTCACTTAATTTCCCACAAATACGTTGGTAATTATAGGTCCTCGGTCATTAAAAAACGCTTACCTCATTTTCTATCACTTTTCTTTTAATATTACGTCCACTTTTTTTAATTTTGTGAACATGAAAGCCATTTCATGCATTCAAATGTAGAATTAGCAGGTACATACACCATCCTGTATGGATATGGGTTTACAATGTTTATTTTTCTTCCAAATATTTTAAAGATTTATTTTACATCACTTTAACATATTGTCCCTCATCGTAATGTCATCATTTTCCAATACCAGCTCCTTATTTGGGGGGTCCTGTTTCTTATCGGATTTTGCTCAAACTTTCATTGATCCTTCTTTTTTAATTTTTCGGCTTCTTTGTAAACCAAATTGATATTGGGTGGACTTTCCCTTTAAAGTTACAATGGATTGTGGAAGGAAGGGCAGTTGAATATATGTAATGCCTGAAAAGGATGAATATATGTAATGCCTGAAAAGGATGATTAAAGACGAATTATTGATATAAACATTTGACTCCTGGAGCTGCACGATGAAAAGCAGTCTCGAGCATTGTTGTGACTTTATTTTTTACAGACACTGAAATAATAGCAATAAAAGTAGCTGGATGGAAAGTTATTGTAAAATCATTTTCCTTTCTGTCTTGAATCATACCTTGGATGTTATCCAGTGCACTACAATAGAGAGGGGTTTTTTTTCTTTTGAACAGAATTTTTAGTAGGCCCTATAACACTTTAACGTAAATATTACCTGTAAAAATCATCCATATGTTTGCCGTTGTTGTTATTGTTTTTTGTTAAGTTTCATTTTTGGTTTTTGGTTGTTTTTTTTTTTTTTTTTGGTTTTTTTTTGTTCTGTTTTTTTTTTGGGGGGGGGGGTTGTTGTTGTTGTTTTTTGTTTTTTTGTTTTTTTTGGGGGGGGTACTCTATTATTGATATTCAAGGATATATTTCGTAATTGGCATTATAGTCAAAAGTATTTATTGGACAAAAACATAATTCTCCCACAAAAAAAATCGACTTGCATGATCCTTATAAAGCTTTTCAATCAACATAATTACATGTATTTGATGCATGTTATTTCTTGTATTGTAATTTTTTGTTGATATTCTATATGTTTTAATGACGCTTGTTACTTTCTTACATTGCAGTTTTCGTTATTTGTAACATTTGTTTTGCTTTTTACACTTTATTGTGCGCCTACAGAGTGCCTCTTTCGGGCAGATTTGTGCGCTCGTACAAGTCCAAAATTATATTTTGAAAACTATTATCATAAATTATAAACATACTTATCATACTTTTATCTATTCTATATCTCCATCACAGTTAGGTTTGTCGCAGCCTGGGATCCGCACCGGAGACCGTCAGGAAAGAAGATACAATGTGAATCCGGGGGTGGGGAAACCTAATCGGATATAAGTTTTTTACACACCAGATAAAATGTGCACTAACTTGTGAGCCCCTCCCCTCCCCGGTCAGATGTTAGAACCTTTCTATGTTTTACTCTTTTTTTTTCTTAACTTTGTTCCTTTTTCTTTCTTTCTTTCTTTTATTTTCTTCTTTTTTTTTCTTTTTTTCTTTTTTTTTTCGTTTTTTTTTTTTTTCGTTTTTTTTTTCGATTTCTTTTCGTTTTTTCTTTCTTTTTTCTTGTTCTTTCTTCCCAAATTCTCTTTTTATTTTTCCTCCTTTTCCCCATTTTTTTTTCTTTCTTTTTTCTTTCTTTTTTCCTTTTTTCTTTTTTTTCTTTTTTCTTTTTTTTTTTTTCTTTTTTTTTTCTTTTTTTCTTTCTTTTTTCTTGTTCTTTCTTCCCAAGTTCTCTTTTTATTTTTCCTCCTTTTCCCCATTTTTTCTTTCTTTCTTTCTTTTTTCTTTCTTTTTTTCTTTTTTCTTTTTTTCTGTTTTCTTTTTTTCTTTTTTTCTGTTTTTCTTTCTCTTTCTCTTTTTTTTTTCTTTCTTTATTTTTGCTTGTCAGGTGTTATTTTTCTTTTATAGACTTAACGCGTTTATGGAAAATGTGAGATCCCTATTATTTTAACACCCTCTTTACAGCTTCGTCATGAGGCTAGCAGCTCCTTTCGCTAGGCAGCGAATCATAACACGTTATCCTTTGGCGCAATGAATGATAATCATCATAAATTGTAATGCGCCAACTTCACAAACGAGGCGCAGCCTAGTGAAAAGAATCAAGGATATGAGAATACAAAACAATGGAACAAAGTGATTCATGGTAAACATATCACTCGAAATAAATTTCGAAAGCAGGGGCATTTTTTTCAACAAGGCTACACCTGAAATATTGCAAATAACTTGCGGAAATGGATTTGATTAGTAAGGCCCAGCATGTGAAAATGCCCGATCTCCCTCCCCCGGATTTCT